>WNWK01026504.1:0-27300 GCA_009830355.1 Cherax destructor | reverse complement strand
GGGATTTTTTTAAGTTGGTTTGGGTATGGGTTGAATTTCAGGTTGCAGTATAGGTGTCTTCCTAGGAATTTTCCCTCTATGTGTGATTTTTTTAAAATGGTTTTTTTGCTTTATTCACTAACATGTAGATGGTCTTGTCAATAATGAGAGAAAGTTTGTTGACTGCCATCCAAGTAGAAATCATTACAAGTTCGTTGTTGACTGTGCTGTTGAGGGTAACAGGATCTCGATGAGATATGACAAATGTTAGTTATGATGGTCTCTTCTGAATATGAAAACGATACAGGTATCTGGTGGGTCCCACTATTTGGACCTGTTTCGAGACTTTTCGTCAATACAAAGGGCTGAGCCTTAGGTTGTGGCGGGGTTTCCCCCAAGGTATGGTGCTAATGTTAAAATTGTAAAATGATGTATCTTGCTTATATTAGATCATTGGTTGATTATGCTCCCCACTACTTGCTTTTGTGTCTACTGGAAGCGGGGGGTTGGAAAAACTGCAGAACAAGCAATGAGGATCATTTTAGGATGCCCTCATGCAAAATTTTAAATATGCAGAAAGAACTTGTTTCCCAAATCAGAGATCATGTTACTAAAAGAAATACCCTATGGGGTTAATATGCTCAGGAAAACCCATTAAACCCCCTACAGAAGCCCCCCAAAATTTTCCTCAGCACTGGTGAACATCCCCCCAGATGGACCCAAAAAACTGGAACCGACCCCCCATGAATCAGATCATGATCTGGCAAGTAAGGCAACAGCGGCCTTCTCCGTTCCATGGAATATTACCCCATTCCAAACTACCACCCCTCCTTTTCCCCCCAAATTCTTCTTAAATCACAAAAGTTTCCCCTTGAAGAAACATGATCCTTAAGCTGTACTGATAATTTACCAAACAACTCCAAAAATTATTTACGTTGATGGTTCTGTTCCCAACCCACTGGTAGCTGGTAGTGCTGCTGTTGCCCAACGAGTGGGGCTCTCAAAGAAATTGGGCACTAATAACGTCCCCCCTTCAGACAGAACTGTTTGTCATACCCCTTGCCTCAAATGGTCCATGTATCTGGGTTGGCTCTCTAATTGTAACTGATTCTCTGTCATCCATAAATGCTCTCAACTCATCATAAATTTTAATGTCGGCAAAACCAACACAGGAATGGTAGGATTGGGGATGTAAGTCAGGTCCCTGCTTATTCCACCCATTGGTCTTCAGATGCATGATATAACTGATAAATTGGTAATTTTTTATGCTTTAAAAAGAGGGGTAGATTACAATTTTGGGTTTCAGTTACTTTTAAAAAATTCGGAAAAAACTTAACTGAATTTTATTGACTTAAGACTCGGGGGTTAAGTCAGTCCATCTATCATCATTCTATCATGGGGGGTAGCCACATGTCTATATGCACCCAACAAAATAACAGACTCTTGGATGTCACTCCCCCCGCCTCCGGCGGTTACAATTCTTTGGGGGTTAAATAAACCCCCAAAGATGTGCCAAAACAAAATGAAAACTTTGCCAGTTGGATTATTGCCCACCCCCTCGTCATTATGCGGTTGGGATAAAATTAATGTTCAGAGACAACTCCCTCAAAATGTTCAAGATATTCAAGTATTTTACCCCGTGGTATATTACAGACCATTCTGGAAAAATACCCTGACTTTGCCCCCCTTAAATAAACTTGCCACGTGTGTGTGTGTGTGTATGTGTGTGTGTGTATGTGTGTGTGTGTGTATGTATGTGTATGAGTTACCATTTTGTCCTATGCACATGTCGATTGAAAACTGGGCCTGTTGTGTGTGCGTGTGTGTACTCACCTAATTGTACTCACCTAATTGTGGTTGCAGGGGTCGAGACTCAGCTCCTGGCCCCGCCTCTTTGCTGTCTGCTACTGGGTCTCTGCTCTCCCTGCTCCATGAGCTTTATCATACCTTGTCTTAAAACTATGTATGGTTCCTACCTCCACTATATCGTTCGCTAGACTATTCCACTTCCTGACTACTCTATGGCTGAAGAAATGCTTCCTAACATCCCTTTGACTCATCTGAGTCTTCAGCTTCCAATTATGCCCCCTTGTTTCTGTGTTCCCTCTCTTGAACATTCTGTCACTATCCACCTTGTCGATTCCCCGCAGTATTTTGTATGTCGTTATCATGTCTCCTCTAACCCTTCTGTCCTCCAGTGTTGTTAGTCCTATTTACCTCAACCTTTCTTCATAGGACAGTCCCCTGACTGGTGCTGCATACTCTAGTATGGGCCTGACGTACACGGTGTACAGTGTCTTGAACGATTCCTTGTTAAGGTAACGGAACGCTAATCTTAGGTTTGCCAGTCGCCCATATGCTGCCGCAGTTATCTGGTTGATATGTGCCTCCGGAGACGTGCTTGGCGTTATACTCACCCCGAGGTCTTTCTCCTTTGACTAGGTTTGTAGCCTTTGTCCACCTAGCCTGTACTCTGTCAGCGGTCGTCTTTGCCCTTATCCGATCTTCATGACTTTGCATTTGGTGGGATTAAATTCGAGAAGCCAGTTGCTAGACCAGATGTCAAGCTTGTCCAGGTCTGTTTGAAGTCCTGCTTGGTCCTCTTCCGATGTGATTCTCCTCTTTAGTTTCACATCATCCGCGAACAGAGACACTTCTGAGTCTATCCCGTCCGTCATGTCATTTACATACATCAAGAATAGCACTGGTCCTAGGACTGACCCCTGCGGTACACCGCTCGTCACAGGCGCCCACTGTACTCACCTAATTGTACTCACCTAATTGTGGTTGCAGGGGTCGAGACTCAGCTCCTGGCCCCGCCTCTTCGCTGTCTGCTACTGGGTCTCTGCTCTCCCTGCTCCATGAGCTTTATCATACCTTGTCTTAAAACTATGTATGGTTCCTGCCTCCACTATATCTTTCTCTAGACTATTCCACTTCCTGACTACTCTGTGGCTGAAGAAATGCTTCCTAACATCCCTTTGACTCAGCTGAGTCTTCAGCTTCCAGTTGTGTCCCCTTGTTTCCGTGTTCCCTCTCTGGAACATCTGTCACTGTCTACCTTGTCAATTCCCCGCAGTATTTTGTATGTCGTTATCATGTCTCCTCTGACCCTTCTTTCCTCCAGTGTTGTTAGTCCTATTTCCCTCAACCTTTCTTCATAAGACAGACCCCTGAGTTGTGGAACTAACCTTGTCGCAAACCTTTGCACTTTCTCTAGTTTCTTTACGTGCTTGACCAGGTGTGGGTTCCAGACTGGTGCTGCATATTCTAGTATTCGGTATACAGTGTCTTGAACAATTCCTTGTTAAGGTAACGGAACGCTAATCTTAGGTTTGCCAGGCGCCCATATGCTGCCGCAGTTATCTGGTTGATGTGTGCCTCCGGAGACGTGCTTGGCGTTATACTCACTCCAAGGTCTTTCTCCTTTGCCTTTGTCCGCCTAGCTTGTACTCTGTCAGCGGTCTTCTTTGCCCTTCTCCGATCCTCATGACTTTGCATTTGGAGGGATTGAATTCGAGAAGCCAGTTGCTAGACCAGATGTCGTGCTTGTCCAGGTCTGTTTGCAGCGCCCTGCCTGGTCCTCTTCCGATGTGATTCTCCTCATTATTTTCACATCATCCGCGAATAGAGACACTTCTGAGTCTATCCCGTCCGTCATGTCATTTACATATACCAGGAATAACACTGGTCCTAGGACTGACCCCTGCGGTACACCGCTCGTCACAGAGCGCCCACTGTGATACCTCACCACCACCATGACCCGTTGTTGCCTCCCTTTGAGGTATTCCCTGATCCATTCAGTGCCCTTCCTGTTATACCTGCTTGTTCTTCCAACTTCTTTACTAATCTCATGTGAGGAACTGTGTCGAAGGCCTGCCTGCAGTCCAGGAAAATGCAATCAACCCACCCTTCTCTCTCCTGCCTTACCTCTGTTACTTTGTCATAGAACTCTAGGAGGTTTGTTATACAGGATTTGCCTTCCCGGAATCCATGCTGTGTTGTGTTTATTATCCTGTTCACTCAAGGTGTTCCACCATTCTTTTCCTGATGATTTTCTCCAGGACTTTGCACACTATACACGTAAGTGACACCGGTCTATAGTTTAGTGCCTCTTTTCTGTCTCCTTTTTTAAAAATGGGGACTACGTTGGCCTTCTTCCATACCTCAGGTAGCTGCCCAGTTTCAAGGGATGTGTTGAATATTATGGTAAGTGGCACACTCAGTACCTCAGCTCCTTCCCGAAGAACCCACGGGGAGATATTGTCCGGACCCATCGCCTTTGAGGTATCGAGGTCACTGAGTAACTGCTTCACTTCCTCCTCAGTTGTGTGTATGCCCTCTAGCACTTGGTACATCTCTTGTTGGTGATGAACCCCGTCCTGTCTACCCAGCTGCCTTCCTTCCTCCATTGTGAATACTTCCTTAAACCTCAAGTTGAGCTCCTCACATACCTCTTGATCATTACTTGTGAGTTCCCCATCTTCTCTCCTCAGCCTTATCACCTGGTCCTTGACTGTTGTCTTCCTTCTGATGTGACTGTACATCAGTTTGGTCGGACTTAACTTTCGATGCTATGTCATTTCGTACTGTTTCTGGGCCTCCCTCCGTACTTGTGCATACTCGTTTCTAGCTCTTCTACTAATCTCTTTGTTTACTTGGGTTCTTTGCCTTCTGTACCGTTTCCATTCTCTGATACTCTGAGTTTTTTGCCTCCCTGCACCTTTGGGTAAACCAGGGGCTATTTCTGGCCTTCCCATTTAATCCTTTGCCTCTGGGTATAAACCGTTCCTCTGCCTCCTTGCACTTTGCCCCTACGTATTCCATCATTTCATTTATTGTCAGTCCTTCCATTTCCCTTTCCCACTGAACGTCCTGCAAGAAATTCCTCATGCCCGTGTAGTTTCCTCTTTTAAAGTCTGGTTTGTCTCTATCGGTACTGTTTTCCCTCTCCACCTGTAGCTCTACAATGTACTCAAAGCTCAGCACCATATGGTCACTGGCTCCCAGGGGGCTCTCGTGCATTATGTCTTCAATATCTGAGCTGTTCAGGGTGAATACAAGGTCCAGTCTTGCTGGTTCATCTTCTCCTCTCTCTCTGGTCGTGTCCCTGACATGTTGGTGCATCAGGTTTACCAGTACCACGTCCATCTGTGATACCTCATCACGCACCATGACACGTTGTTGCCTCCCTGTGAGGTATTCCCTGATCCATTCCAGTGCCCTTCCTGTTATACATGCCTGTTCTTCCAACTTCTTTACTAATCTCATATGAGGAACTGTGTCAAAGGCCTACCTGCAGTCCAGAAAAGTGTGTGTGTATGTATGTGTGTGTTAGTTACCATTTTGTCCTAGGCACATGTCGATTAGACACTAGGCCTGTTGTATATATGTGTGTGTGTGTGTGTGTGTGTGTGTGTGTAAGGAAACACTTCGAAATGTTTCGGCCCCGCCGGGAATTGAACCCGGGCCCTCCGTGCGTGAAGCGAGAGCTTTAGCCACCATGCTATCGGGGCGCGTGCGTGCGCGTGCGCGCTCACCTAATTGTGGTGGCAGGGGTCGAGACTTGGCTCCTGGCCCCGCCTTTTCACTGATTGCTACTGGGTCCCCTCTCTCTCTGTTCCATGAGCTTTATCATACCTCGTCTTAAAGCTATGTATGGTTCCTGCCTCCACTACATCACTTGCTAGAATATTCCACTTCCTGACTACTCTATGGCTGAAGAAATACTTCCTAACATCCCTTTGACTCATCAACTTCCAATTGTGACCCTTTGTTTCTGTGTCCCCTCTCTGGAACATCCTGTCTCTATCTACCTTGTCTATTCCATGAAGTATTTTGTGTCGTAATCATGTCTCCCCTAACCCTCCTGTCCTCCAGTGTTGTCAGGCCGATTTCCCTTAACCTTTCTTCGTAGGACATTCCCCGCGTGCGTGTGCGTGTGTTAGTTACCATTTTGTCCTAGGCACATGTCGATTAGACACTAGGCCTGTTGTATGTATGTGTGTGTGTAACGAAACACTTCGAAATGTTTCGGCCCCGCCGGGAATTGAACCCGGGCCCTCCGTGCGTGAAGCAAGAGCGCTAGCCACCATGCCATTTTGTCCTAGGCACATGTCGATTAGACACTAGGCCTGTTGTATGTGTGTGTGTGTGTGTGTGTGTGTGTGTGTGTGTGTGTGTGTGTGTGTGTGTGTGTGTGTGTTGGTTACCATTTTGTCCTAGGCACATGTCGATTAGACACTAGGCCTGTTGTATATATATATGTGTTAGTTAGTTACCATTTTGTCCTAGGCACATGTCAATTAGACACTAGGCCTGTTGTATATATGTGTGTGTGTGTGTATGTGTATGTAAGGAAACACTTCGAAATGTTTCTGCCCCACCGGGAATTGAACCCGGCCCCTCCGTGCGTGAAGCAAGAGCTTTACCCACTAGGTGTGTGTGTACTCACCTATTTGTACTCACCTATTTGTGGTTGCAGGGGTCGAGTCATAGCTCCTGGCCCCGCCTCTTCACTGATTGCTACTAGGTCCTCTCTCTCTCTCCCTGCTCCACGAGCTTTATCAAACCTAGTCTTAAAACTATGTATGGTTCCTGCCTCCACTATGTCGCTTTCTAAGCTATTCCACTTCCTGACAACTCTATGACTGAAGAAATACTTCCTAACATCCCTTTGACTTTGACTGTGTGTGTGTGTGTGTGTGTGTGTGTGTGTGTGTGTGTGTGTGTGTGTGTGTGTGTTGGTATCCTGATGTCTGACGATAAGTATGACTATAAAACACTGAACATGAACTATGTGTGTGTTAGTTACCATTTTGTCCTAGGCACATGTCGATTAGACACTAGGCCTGTTGTATGTATGTGTGTGTGTGTGTGTGTGTGTGTGTGTGTGTGTGTGTGTGTGTGTGTGTGTGTGTTTTCCATGGTGTTGGTATCCTGATGTCTGACGATAAGTATGACTATAAAACACTGAACATGAACTATGTGTTTGATAACCTTAGACTGGTATCACATCAAATTAATTGAAATGAAATGCCAAAAAAACTGACAAGAAACTGGTTAATAATGGTCAATGATTCTTATGCTGTCAAAGCCTTTTACCAATTTATAAATTTCTGAAGACCATGTTTATCCCAAAGTGCCAGTGTATCCCACAAGAGCACCAATGGCTGCCACTCTGTAAGCTATGCTGTGTGCCCAAACATTTATTATTCTTGAGGAAGCTGTCTAGATGAACAATTAATAAGCTTAAACATAATGATTTTTATTTGGCATTTTACTCTCTAGTTGTGCTGAAATAATGGCTTTCTAACATGAGATGGCATACTTAATACCTGTGTGTATGTGTATGTGTGTGTATGTGTGTGTGTATATGTATGTGTGTATGTATGTGACCCAACAATTAAATTTTGCACCAAGAACTCATTACAGTTGTGACCGGGTGTAGACTAGTGAATTGTTCATTACTTTATAATTTGTTCATGATTGTAACCATGTATAAACGTAAGTAAGTAAATTTACTTACATGATTCATTACCTTTGTAACTTGCTCAGCTATCCAAACTATGGGGTCCAGTCCCTGGACCCATTTTGTACCTCTGTAATCTTTTGACTACCTCCCACAGGATGGGTATGGGGTGCATAATAAAGATATCAAACTAACTGTGTCATCTGCAAACAGGACTTGTTTAAGTTCCTGGGAGGCATTTGGTAGGTCATTGATGTAGATATGGAATGATAGTGGACCAAGGATGCTACCCTGAGGCACCCTTATGTTGATAGTTTGGGTTGATGAGGTAGTGTCGTGGATATTCACATACTGACGTTTGTCCATGATGCTCTAGTCTCGGCAACAAGATGTTTTGGTCTACATTGTCAAAAGTTTTTCTCAGGTCAATAAAGAGGTTCACTGAAAATTTATTGTTCTCTAAAGCTGAGTAGACAGTCTACTAACTGTCTCCTTTAAGGCAGACGAAATTGCTGACCTAGAGAGTGTACAAAGAACTTTCACGGCACATATAAGTACAATAAGGCACCTAAATTACTGGGAACGGTTGAAGTCCCTTGCTTTATATTCCTAGGAACGCAGGCGAGAGATACATGATAATATACACTTGGAAAATTCTAGAGGGATTAGTACCAAACTTATACACGAAAATTACTCCCTATGAAAGCAAAAGACTCGGCAAGAGATGCAACATTCCACCAATGAAAATCAGGGGCGCCACGAGTACACTGAGAGACAACACAATAAGTGTCAGGGGCCCAATACTGTTCAACTGCCTCTCAGCATGCATAAGGGGGATTACCAATAAACACCTGGCTGTCTTCAAGAAGGCCCTGGACAGGCACCTAAAGTCAGTACCTGACCAGCCGGGCTGTGGTTCGTACGTCAGTTTGCGTGCGGCCAGCAGTAACAGCCTGGTTGATCAGACCCTGATCCACCACGAGGTCTAGTCTCAGACCGAGTCGCGGGGGCGTTGACCCCCGAAACCCTCTCCAGGTATGGGTACCTACTGCTAGGTGAACAGGGGCAGCAGCTGTAAGGTGACTAATACCCAGGTACTTACTTCTAGGTGAACAGGGGCAGCAGGTGTAAGGTAACTAATACCCAGGTACCTACTTACTGCTAGGTGAACAGGGACAGCAGGTGTAGGGTGACTAACACCCAAGTACTTACTGCTAGGTTAACAGGGACAGCAGGTGTAATGTGAATAGCACCTAGGTGCCTACTTACTGCTAGGTGAACAGCGGCAGCTGGTATAAAATGACTAATACCTAAGTACCTACTTACTACTAGGTGAACAGGGACAGCAGGTGTAAAGTGACTAATACGCAAGTACCTACTTACTACTAGGTGAACAGGGACAGTAGGTGTAGGGTGAAGACACCCAGGTACTTACTGCTAAGTGAACAGCAGCAGCAGGTGTAAGGAGACTAACATCCATGTACCTACTTACTGCTAGGTGAACAGGGACAGCAGGTGTAAGATAACTAACACCCAGGTACCTACTTAATGCTAGTTGAATGCTGCTATGTATGATAATCTATGTAACTGTATTTGTGTATACCTGAATAAACTTACTTACTAGACAGCAGGTGTAAGGTAACTAATACCCATGTACCTACTTAGTGCTAGGTGAACAGGGACAGCAGATGTAAGGTGACTAATTCCCAGGTACCTACTTACTGTTAGGTGAACAGACAGCAAGTGTAAGGTAAAGTGCCCAAGGGCATTATTAATATGTTAATTCCTTGATTGTGTTACAAAGTATGGGAACGGAAGACAGTCAGGTTTGATCAAGAGCCCTTCATTAGCGTCTAGGAACTCCACTAGAAGTGTTAGGTTTACACATATATTAAACGTGTTCTGAACGTCGCATATTGTGATAAACTTTGTGTATGTAGCGTCTGTGTTTGTGTAATAAATAATTATTGACGACAATATATATATATATATATATATATATATATATATATATATATATATATATATATTTTAATTTTATATTCACTCTTTTCAAATCACAATGAGTCAATCTAATAATTATTTCATGCGGTTTAAGGGAATATTTATAGTTATTATCACTGTGTTTTTGACGGTGAGTTGTGATTGGCGAGCGAGGATAGAGAAGTGTGCTGTGATTGGGTGAGGGGAGCAGTGTGCTGGCCAGGCCGGGAGTGAACGAACACTTTACTCCTCTACAAACATTCTTAATAATGATGGTATCATTCTTCTCCCGAGATGAACATGACATAGAGAGGGAGTTTACATAAACAAGTATATGTGTGAGGCAGGAGCAGCAGGTAGTGGTGTAGCAGAAGCAGTGTATTAGAGGAGCAGCAGCAGCAGCAGCAGCAGGGACTCCCAGCATTCCCAGCCACCGGTAGCAAGATGGACGAGCTCTGTGTAGAAGTCTTGGGCCCTCATGGGGCCTATTACAAGGTATTTCTGCGCGGGGGGATCACTGTGGCAGGCAGTAGGCCTGGGCAGCAGGTGTTGCCTGCTAGGGGTAGCAGCAGGGGGTGACATAGAGGGTATAAGAGCCACTAGTGCCCCTCTAACATTGTTGACAAAGTCCAGCTGATGACCAGAAAATGTAAACAAAATACTGACATGCTTGATATAATCCATTTGTTCCCAGTCTGACACGTGTACCAGCTGACCAGCGTCTCCGACACTGCCAGGGCACCGTTATTAGGGCCACCGTGTCTGTGTTTAGTAGGTAGAGGAGTTGTAGAGGAGAGTAGAGTGATGGTTGTGCACGGTGCACTGGATGCTCCCGGGAGGTCACCATCAACGGCTCTACTTGTAGCATAATACACCTGCTGTTTGACCTTCCTGTGTGAAGAATGAATCACACTGGTGTAGTGACGCTGACAGGTGGTGTATCACCTGACAGGACTGGCTGTCAGGCCAAGCTTGTATGCTGGTCAACTATGACAGGGTAGCAGATGCCTGACACACGTTGTTTGTAGAGGATGTATGTTGCACACTTCAACATTCTAGAACATATAAAAAAGGAGTACTGCAGCAGGCCTACTGGCCTATGCTAAGCAGGTCCAACTCAAACCCACCCATTTATGTGCCTGCCCAACCTATTTTTAAAGCTACCCCATGGCCTGGCTGGCAAAGCTTTTGCTTCACACATGGAGGCCCTGGTTCGATTCCCAGCGGGGTGGAAACATTTTGACGTGTTACTTTACATCTGTTGTCCTGTTCACCTAGCAGCAAATTAGTACCTGGGTGTTAGTCGACTGGTGTGGGTCGCATCCAGGGGGACAAGATTCAGGACCCCAATGGAAATAAAACAGACAGTCCTCAATGACGCACTGCCTTTCTTGGGTTATCCTGGGTGGCTAACCCTCCGGGGTTAAAAATCTGAATGAAATTTTATCTTTTCTTGCCTCTGTGATGGTCTTTGGCATGTTCAACTCGTCCACAACTCTGTTGCCAAACAAGCACTTCCTCTATATATCCTTTCCAAACCTTATCCGTGAGTCTTGTCTTGATTCAATATTGTCAGCATTTGATTTATTGATTTATTCCTGTTTTCCATGTGCTTGCTTCAATCGTCTCTCTTAATTTACGCTTTTCCAGATAATTCATGTTAAGTGCGTTCACCATGTCTTCATAAGAAAAATTTCTGATACATGGGATCAACTGTATCATCCTTTTGAGGAATTGAACATGTGCTTACGTTCCTTGAATTGAACCTTAGTGACTACTATTTCCCCAGGCACTGTATGACCCCAATGGGCTTAGCACTCTCCCGTATATGTGATAATAAAGTACTGTAATAATAATTTGTCATCTTCCTTTTTCTATTCATTTGACAGAACTCCTGTGTGCGAAATATCTCCTCAATAAATATCCTAATGCTACACATGCCTTATTTCACACCAGTGTTGCAAATAGTTTTGATTCACAAATAACTTGCAAGTAGGAGACTGAAACTTGTGATGACCTTTCAGTCCGACTTGGACCATTAGTGACTAGTTTATGGTCCAAGTCGGACAAAATGTTGTCATAAGTGTCTCATATGTTTGGGTTATTTGTGTATTGTTTAAATCACTATTGAGCCTTTTTATTCTTTAACTTTAATTGACCTGCAGGTATGAAGATAGCAGGTGTGCAGTATATTCTTTTGATTGTGCAATAAGGCATTGTTTTAGTATACATATTTTATTGAGGAAATGTTTTGCCACAAATGGATTTTTCACTTGTTCACTGCACGTGCCTTATTTTGCAGTTGTTGGTATTTATACTACCTCTTAGCTTTAACTCGTTAATTTGATTACCGTGGTGGTATAAAAATGGCAAAACAATTTGCTTTGTGACATTGTAGGGCATTTATTTGTTGTTAAAACCAACAGAATAAGAAAAAAACTACAATCATGGGCTCCTTTAAGGAGTGGCAAAAAACAAAAACATGATGCACCACCTACCCAGCAACACGGGAGTCACATGATCTCATCGTCTACCCGTCCTCATCCCAATGTCATTCTTCAGGTCACACCTCACTCTCTGCCTCTATATACTACTGTCTTTCAACCTCTGTATGTTAGAAGTGATCAAGGTCCCAGGACTGAAACGTTTTTTAATAAATAAGTCATAGTGTTTGTGTTTTTCTAAACCAATAATATATACACTCTTTGTACATCACAGAATACTTTGAGTCGCTTTTGAAAGTCACCGCCCTTGTGGCCTAGTCCCAGACCAGGCTCCTAAGTATTTCTTGTGCAAATTCTGCCTTCTTAGGCTTAAGATAAGATTTTGTTCAGATTTTTAACCCCAGAGGGTTAGCCATCCAGGGTAACCCAAGAAAATAAGTGCATCGTCAAGGGACTGTCTTTCTGATTTCCACTAGGGTCCTCAGTCTTGTCTCCCAGGATGCAATCCACATCAGTTGACTAACACCCAAGTATACCTACATGTTTGCAAGGAAACAAGCCCAGTGTTTTCACCCTTGCTGGGGATCGAACCACAGACACTCAGTTTGTGAAGCTTCACAGTTATATTGCTAGAGTAATCCAAAAAATTTGTTTCAGCTGTCCCTGGTGTGGGGCATTTAAGACCATGGTGTTTTAGGTTTGACAACTGTAGTCGTTCATATAAAACATTATAAAAAAATAACTGATACTTGGGCACTATAAGTACTGGCACTACATATTAAGATTTGCTATTAAGAAAATAATATTGATATGTATTCACTTTTAATAAAAAAATTCTTGTGGTAATACATCATTGCTAATAATATAAACATAATGGCCATGTCTCTCCTCTCTCTCTCTGTACTGGATACCTGGAGTATACCTGGAGAGAGTTCCAGGGGTCAACGCCCCTGCGGCCCGGTCTGTGACCAGGCCTCATGTTGGATCAGAGCTTGATCAACCAGGCTGTTACTGCTGGCCGCATGCAGTCCAACGTACAAACCACAGCCTGGCTGGTCAGGTACCGACTTTAGGTGCCTGTCCAGTGCCTGCTTGAAGACAGCCAGGGGTTTGTTGGTAATCCCCCTGATGTATGCTGGGAGGCAGTTGAACAGTCTTGGGCCCCTGACACTTATTGTGTTGTCCCTCAATGTGCTAGTGGCACCCCTGCTTTTCATTGGGGGGATGTTACATCGCCTGCCAAGTCTTTTGCTTTCGTAGGGAGTGACTCTCGTGTGCAAGTTTGGTACTAATCCCTCGAGAATTTTCCATGTGTATATAATAATGTATCTCTCCCGCCTGCGTTCTAGGGAGTACAAGTTTAGGAACTTCAAGCATTCCCAGTAATTGAGGTGGTTTATCGCACTTATGCGTGCCGTAAGGTTCTCTGCACATTTTCTAGGTCAGCAATTTCACCTGCCTTGAAAGGTGCAGTTAGTGTGCAGCAATATTCCAGCCTAGATAAAACAAGCGACCTGAAAAGTGTCAACATGGGCTTGGTATCCCTGGTTTTGAAGGTTCTCATTATCCATCCTGTCATTTTTCTAGCAGATGCAATTGCTACGGTGTTATGGTCCTTGAAGGCGAGATCCCTTGACATGATCACTCCCAGGTCTTTGACATTAGTTTTTCGCTAAAATGTTTACTTGAAAAATAATGGTATCTATATAAATGTCCTTCACTTTCAGCCTCCTAACTATATTGTATTCATCAGTGTCATACAGGTCATGAACGTCTGGAACTTAAAATGTCAGAGTTTGAGAAATGACTATGGTCTTAAAGATCTCTGTATTTATGTGATAAGTAATTGTCCAGTTCCCACGTGTTTTGGCCTTCTCTATGACTTCACCAGCATAGTGGTATGTTATTTTAGGACTTCAGAATTTAAAAATAACATAGTTGCCTTACTCTGTGCTCTTTACAGCAGTTTCTTTCCCTGTTACGTCTGGGACCTCAGCTCATCATGCAGTCTAACACCTAGGTCATCCAGGTCTGATGAGGAACTGCTGGAATTGTCATTGAAGATACCTCTTTGCACCTTGTGCCTCATACTGAGGAGTTAGATCTTGCTGCTGATGAGGTGCCACTTCTTGTACAAGTAAATCTGCAAGACTGATGCTTCCTGTGGGTACATTAATTTAAACCTTGCCGTGGGAAGCTCCTTGCTTTGTGCTGGTTTCTCTTTTAGGTAAATCCAGAAGAACAGGGCTAACCTAATCTGGTTCTTTTCTCATTTTTTTCAGGACATGTTCATGATGCTGCAAGCCCTGAATTCAGATTTTGCCAAAGACCCCCACTAATCCATTTGTTCCATGAGAGTCAAGTAGTCTTGGTAGTGACCATTTTTGGAAACTTGTTATATGCTTTCCTTCCCTTTACCTGAGGTTTACCTGGAGAGAGTTCTGGGGGTCAATGCCCCTGCGGCCCGGTCTGTGACCAGGCCAGTCAGTCAATGCCTCTCTCTTCAATCATGTTTAGAGGGCTGTACAAAGAAACATCCAAGGGCTGCAGGAAGTGCATTGAGCTGGTGGGAAGAAAAACCATTCTGATATTCTGCTTGCATACAGTTCCACAGTTTTGTAGTTGAGAGGCTAGGTTATCTCCTACAAGTACTTTAGTTTCATCAGCAGACATTGTATGGCAGTACCAAATTATTCTCACACCAATCAACAAATACATCTGAATAAAACCATCCATAGTTTGTGAAGTTGTACAATGAGTTTTCAAGCTTTTCACCCTTGTAAACAACATATATACAGATCTAGAATTTGATCAACAGCATATACAGCAAACATGATGGACATAGAACTTTTGGTTGTTGTCATTATCCTTTCAGCATGCTTTGCACATTTCCTGATATGTAACTTGCCAGTTGAGTTGGAGCTACACCATCAGTTGTTTGGCCCAGGCAATCGAAGCAAATAGAAATGTTCATTTCTGTAATAGTTGCATGTTTTCATAAGATGTTTTAGAAGATTTGAGTCAATAGCAAACTTTCATGTATCTTTAGGAATCCACTTGCCCCATCATTGTCTGGAAGATTGTTGGCATACTCTGGTATAACTCTGAGTAGTAGTCAACAGAGTAAAGTCTGAGGCAGCTACTGTGAAAAGCTCTGTTCCACAAGGCACAGTACTTACTCCCATCCTATTCCTCATCCTCATATCAGACATTGACAGGGATATAAGCCACAGTGCTGTGTCTTCCTTTGCAGATGACACCCGAATCTGTATGACAGTGTCCACCGTTGAAGACACTGCAAGACTCCAAGCAGACATAAACCAAATCTTTAAATGGGCTGCAGAAAACAATATGAAGTTCAATGATGAGAAATTTCAATTACTCAGATACGGAAAACGTGAAGAAATTAAAATCTCATCAGAGTACAAAACTAATTCCAACCACACAATAGAGTGAAAAACTAATGTCAAAGACCTGGGAGTGATCATGTCAGAGGATCTCACCTTCAAGGACCATAACAAAGTAGCAATTGCATCTGCTCGAAAAATGACAGGATGGATAATGAGAACCTTCAAAACCAGGGATGCCAAGCCCATGTTGACACTTTACAGATCGCTTGTTCTATCTAGGCTGGAATATTGCTGCACACTAACTGCACCTTTCAAGGCGGGTGAAATTGCTGACCTTGAAAATGTGCAGAGAACCTTCACCGCATGCATAAGTGCGATAAACCACCTCAACTACTGGGAACGCTTGAAGTTCCTAAACCTGTACTCTCTAGAACGCAGGCAGGAGAGATACATTATTATATACACATGGAAAATTCTGAGGGCTTAGTACCAAAGTTGCACACAAAAATCACTCCTACAAAGCAAAAGACTCGGCAGGCGATGTAACATCCCCCCAATGAAGAGCAGGGGTGCCACTAGCACGTTGAGGGACAACACAATAAGTGTCAGGGGCCCAAGATTGTTCAACTGCCTCCCAGCATACATCAGGGGGATTACCAACAAACCCCTGGCTGTCTTCAAGCAGGCACTGGACAGGCACCTCAAGTCGGTACCTGATCAGCCGGGCTGTGGTTCGTACGTTGGACTGCGTGCAGCCAGCAGTAACAGCCTGGTTGATCAGGCTCTGGTCCAACAGGAGGCCTGGTCACAGACCGGGCCGCGGGGGCGTTGACCCCTGGAATTCTCTCCAGGTAGACTCCAGGTCTAGGTAATGTTTGACAAAATTTCTCAACTTAGTCACATTGAAAGACATTCCAAATTCACCTAGAGAAGCTACTTTTAGCTCTGGTGCCATTTCTTTTTGAAGGAGCACTGTTTTCTTTTCAAATTTTTCTGGGTGATTTAACCCTTCCAGTGAAACGCTGTATCTTGTACTGTTTTACTGCATATTATGGGATGCCTCTTGAAAATCCTATTAATTAAAGCACTAGCCATGTCCTTTTCAGAGTACTGCATCTTTGTGGTCTTCCTCTTATACATGCAAACCATCTGTAGACCAGAGAAACAGTTATTTATGAAATACAGTATGACATAAAACAAGTCATATTTATAAGGCCTTTTATAAATATGACTTAGTACGTATATTTGTTGGTCGCAAATACCCCTTCATGTGGTCTCATTTACTACAAACTTACCTATAGCTTAATTAATAATTTACCTAAAGGTAAAAATAACAGCAAAGAAAGGATAGATGGTGGTGTTTGGCTTATACAACTCGTAGTAAATTCTGGAAGATAGTTCGACAGTTAGAGTACATACTTCAGATTTCACGTATACAGTAGGGCCCCACTTATACAGCAGGTTAGGTTCCAGGCTACTGCCAGAAAGCAGAATGCCATTTTTTCCACTTATAAATGCATATAAATGTCAGACAAGAAGTTTACACTAACTTATATTAAGTTATTAATAGAACTAGGCATTAAAAAAAACAATAAAAAGTAAAATACATACACAGTACATTTATTACTTACCTTAAAATATTTGTAGTCTTAATGTAGGGCGAGAGTTGAGTAGTGCTTATTTGTAGGAAGTCAGGTGTAGGTAGCCCTGGCTCCCCATCCCAAACTTAATACAGTGTACGATATTTAAAGCAACCCAGAGAGATAAAATACACATACAGTACACTCATTATTTACCTTAAAATGTGTGTATAGTCTTAATGTAGGATGAGAGGTGAGTAGTATTTATTTGTAAAAAGTCAGGTGTAGGTAGCCGGTAGATGTAGCTATGTAGTCCGCCTGGCTACATAGCTGCACCTACCTACCTACATAGCTACAAGATATTTAATGCAGCCCAGAGCCATATTATTACCATCGACATACCTTGTTCACTGAGTTTAATAGTTTCTAACAACTACATTTAGATGCCATCATAAACGAAGGGAGAAGTAATGAATAATTCATGCCGAGAATTGTAAACAAAAGCGTTATGTTTTAAGGGGAGTGACTAGGCCAAACGCAGATTCATACACGTTTTCTCTCGTGCTGGACCAGAGAGAACATAATGTTTTCCCTCTGCCCTACTACCACACCTCCATAGCATATAAACATAGCATGTTTATATGCTATGTAACATGTTTCTTACACAATTTTGAAGAAAATATCATAGATGGATTAATGAAAATGTCTTTATTAACGTAAAATAAGACATTTAATTTGCCCAAGAGTGATTATTATTACGTATTAGTATTATTAGTATGGCGTTAAGACTAGAGGGACACTCTTAGTGATTTTAATGTGTACGTACCTGCATGCCAGCACAGTGTGTAAGTACGTATATTTAGGTACAGGTACACATAAGTGTATAATTATCATAGTACATATAAAATATGCAATACGTGTAACTTTAAAACACTTGAAATTTTGGAAAGTTTCCAGACATAATAGAGAGATGTACTCACGGAGAATGTAAACACACCGGGTGGAGTGTGCCGTATTAGAAAGACGGGAGCTGTATAGAGAGTTTTGGTTGTAATTTGAAATCCCTGTATTAGCGGAACGCCGTAAAGCGGGGCCCTACTGTATTTATATTTATACTATTTATATTTAAACACACTGTCTCCCACTGAAGTAGGGTGACCCAAAAATCACTATCAGCATTCATTCCGAAGGTACCACCACTACTACAGTTCAAAACTGCAAATACAGTGGACCCCCGGTTTACTTACAGCTCCAAACTCGAACAATTATGTAAGTGTATTTTTGAAAGTGCTTTTGTAAGTGTATTTTTGGGGGTCTAAAAGGACTAATCTAATTTACATTATTCCTTATGGGAACAAATTTGTTTGGTAACGGTACTTGAGCAGCATTGTGGAATGAATTAATAGTGTAAACCGGGGGTCGACTGTACCTCTTCCCTTCCAGGACTCTAGTCTGGCTAACGGTTTCCTTGAATCCTTTCATAAATGTTACCTTCCTCACACTCCAACAGCATGTCAAGTCATAGAAAACATTTGCCTCCACTCCTATCTAACACACTCACACATGCTTGCTGGATGTCTAAGCCCCTCGTACACAAAACCTCCTTTACCTCTTCCCTCCAACCTTTCCTAGGACAACCCCCTACTCCACCTTCCCTCCACTACAGATCTATATGCCTTTCAAGTCATTCTATTTTGTTCCATCCTGTCTGAATGTCAGAACCACCTCAACAACTCGTCTTCAGCCCTCTAGATAACATTTTTACTAACCCCTCACCTCCTAATCTCCAAACTACGAATTCTCTTCATAGTAATCACAGCACACATTGCCCTCAGACATGTCATCTTGGCTGCCTGCAGCCTTTTGTTGCAACATTCACAACCCATGCTTCACTCCCATAGAGTGTTGGTACCACTATATGCTCATACATTCCTCCTTTTGCTTCCATAGATAATGTTCTTTGTCTCCACAGACTCCTCAATGCCCCACTCACCTTTTTCCTCCTCGTCAGTTCTATGGTTCACCTCATCTTTCATAGACCTGTCTGCTGACAAGTCCACTCCCAAGTATCTGAACACATTCATTTCCTCCATGCTCCCTCCCTCCAATCTGATATCCAGTCTTTCATTATCCAATTTTTTTGTTATCCTCGTCACCTTGCTCTTTCCAATGTTCACTTTTAATTTCCTTCTTTTATGTACCTTACCAAACTCGTCCACCAACCTCTGGAACTTCTCTTTGGAATCTTCCGAAAGCACAGTGTCATCAGCAAAAAGTAACTGTGATAATTCTCACTTTTTGTTAGGATCTTTATTGATCCCATGCATCTCCTCAACATTCCTGCATTCACTTCTCTTAGAACCCCATATATAAATACAGTGGTCCCTCGACTAACGTAATTAATCCGTTCCAGGAGCTATTTCTCAACACGAAACTTTCGTAATTCGAAACCTTATTTCCCATAAGAAATAATGTAAATACAATTAATCCGTTCCACCCAAAAATATTCACATACTAAATAATAAACAACAATATATATATATATACATTTATGTACTTACCTTTATTGAAGAGTTGCAGGCATCTGGAAGATAGGGAGGATGACAGGGGCAGGGTGTTAGTGGTTGGAAGGGGAATTCCCCTCCAAAAGGACTTCAGGTAACAAGTCCCTCTCTGGGGTTACTTCCCTTCTTGGTCTTTTAATCCCACTAGGACCAGCTTGAGAGTCACTGGATCCCTGCCTGGTGAAATAACTGTCCACAGTCCTCTGTTTCTGGCGACTCTTTAATACTTTCCTGAAGTACACCATGGCTCTGTCACTGAAGTGGTTGCACAGATGGCTCATTTCAGCTTGCTCAGGGTGGTGTTTTTCAACAAATGTCTGCAACCTACTCCACATAGAACACATTTCCTTAATCTCTGAAGAAGGCACCTCCTTCTCTCTCTCTTCCTCCTCCTGTGAAACAATAACCTCAGCTGTGGTCTGTTGCTGTTCCAGATGAAGCTCTTGCAACTCTTCAGTTGTTAGCTCTACCCTGTGCTCCTCCACCAACTCTTCCACATCCTCACCACTCACCTCCAACCCCAGGCTGTTCCCCAATGCCACAATATCTTCCACAAAATCTTCCACAACAGGCACAGGGTCGTCAGGGTCAGCCTCAAATCCTTCAAAATCCCTCTTTTTCAACACAATCCGGCCACAGTGGTCTCCAAGCAGAGTTCAAAGTCCTGGAAGTCACTCCCTCCCAAGCCTTACCTATAAGGCCTATGCAATGCACGATATTGAAGTGTTCTTTCCAGAACTCTCTTAGGGTCAATCGAGTGTCTGAGGTCACATCAAAGCACTTCTGAAACACTGCTTTGGTGTACAGTTTCTTGAAGTTTGCAATGACTTGCTTGTCCATGGGCTGGATGAGAGGAGTGGTGTTAGGAGGCAAGAACTTCACTCTGATGAAATTGAACTCCTCAGACAACAACTCTTCCAAGTTGTAAGGATGAACAGGAGCATTGTCCAGTAACAGGAGGCACTTGAGTCCCAATTTCTTTTCCTTCAGGTATTTTTTCACACTAGGGCCAAACACTCCAGTCAACCATTCCTTGAAAATGTCCGTAGTGACCCATGCCTTGGTGTTAGCCTTCCAATGCACACACAATTTATTCTTGTTAACATTGTGTTTCTTGAAGGCTCTGGGATTTTCTGAGTGATACACCAGTAAAGGCTTCACTTTAAAATCACCACTGGCATTGGCACACATCATAAGAGTTAGCCTGTCTTTCATAGGCTTGTGTCCTGGCTGTGCCTTTTCCTCCTGAGTAATGAAGGTCCTGTTGGACAGTTTCTTCCAAAACAGGCCTGTTTCATCACAATTAAACACTTGTTGGGGTTTGAATTTTTCAGTGTCTGCGAACCCCTGGAATTCCTGCACAAATTTTTTAGCTGCACGTTTGTCTGAGCTGGCTGCCTCACCATGAATCACAACACTGTGTATGCCACTACGTTTCTTAAACCTCTCAAACCAGCCTTTGCTGGCTTTAAAATCGCTCGCCTCACCACTGGTTACAGGCATTGTCTTGACAAGATCTGTGTGCAACTTCCTTGCCTTTTCACAAATTATCGCCGTGGAAATACTATCACCCGCTATCTGTTTTTCATTGATCCACACCATCAACAACTTCTCAACCTCATCCACTGTTTTTGATCTATTTTTTGTTAACATATCAACCCCTTTTGCAACATTAGTTTCCTTGATCTCATTTCTCTTTGCCAGGATAGTGCCGATAGTAGATGGGGTTTTCTTGTACAGTGGACCATCGGTTTTCGCCGAAAATTCTTTCCAGAATGCTGCTCAAGTGCCATTACCGAACGAATTTACTTCCTTAAGAAATAATGTCATGTAGGTTAGTCTATTTCAGACCCCCAAAAATACACTTGCAAAAGCACTTACGAAAATACACTTACATAAATGTTCGAGTTTGGAGATGACCGAAAACCGAGGGACCACTGTACATCCTGGCAAGCTCACTCAGACGTACGCCACACTCATATTTTTCTACAATCTCTTTCTTCAGTTCAATGGTGTTCCTCACTCTCTTTAACAAAGGGGTGCCACTAGGAAGCTTCTTTGGACCCATGGTGACTTATTTCACAGTGACAATCACTAAACCACCAAAAAAGACACCAAATGTATTGTGAATGTTTGAAAGAGCGTGCTGGGTAATGTTCTCTCAATGGTAAACAACGCTTCACTGGCGTCCTGCGCAGGTGCAGGGCAGTTGCGGAGCAGGCGGACAGGTCTAATACGTTTCGCTACACGAGTCTGTTTTCGCTACACGAAAGCGAAAAAAGCTTACGTTACACGATTTTTTCGTTATATGGGCCTTACGTTACTCGGGGTTCCACTGTATATTAAACAACCATGGTTGCATCATGCATCTCTAAGGCTTACTTTTACTGGAAAATAATCTCCCTCTCTCCTACATACCTTAACATGAGCCTCACTATCCTTGTAAAAACTCTTAGCTGCTTTCAGTAACCTACTACCTATTCCATATACTTGCAACATCTGCCACATTTCTCTTTTCATCCACCTTATCATATGCCTTTTCCAAATTTATAAATACAATGAAAACTTTACCCTTATCTAAATATTGTTCATTTAAATGCATCACTGTAAACAATTGATCTACACATCCCCTACTCTTCCTTAAGCCTAATTGTTCATCTGTGATCCTGCTGTCCATCTTACCCTTAAATCTTTTAACCCTTTCAGGGTCCAATTGGGGTCTCGAAACTCGTTCTCAGGGTCCAAGAATTTAAAAAAAATAAAAAAATTATTTTTTCGTATGAAATGATAGAGAATCTTTTTCCGATCATAACGCCACAAAAATTATGAAATTTGATCGAAAACTAACGGAATTATGCTTTCGCGAAGTTAGCGGCAGCCATGACACTTACGCATCGGCGATTTCGCCCACTTGAGCCTATTTTCGGCAGATTCCAATGTTTCAGGCAACTAAAATTAGAGCTATTTGCTAGAACTCCATTTCTTCTATCAATTGAATACAAGAAACCGATTATTTACCTATTACAACTACCCAAAATAGTGGTCAGAAAATGGCAATTTGGCCAATTTCACACAAATTTCAAACGATGCCAGTTTCAAAATAGGGTCCAGAATAAACAAGGCAGACATTCCTGGCACTAAAATAACGTCTTCTCTGTTCATTAGTCACGTTTCCAGGCCCCTCTTACATTACTTTTGCTTTTCATTTTGTATTTTTATTCTCGCAAACAAATAGAAGATTTACTGTTATGTATACAACTGCATCATTGTAAAAATGGTATAAATAATATTATAGCACTTGTGCATGAATATTAGACTCGCCAGTTGATGTGTATTGGATGCATGGTGTGATTTGTTTACTCTTGAACATTGTCAAAAATCGAACATTTTCACTACTTTGAGCTCAATTTCAAGGTACTTGTCATTGTCAAACCAATCAAAATCATCTCTATTTCTGTCATATATCTTCCAATCTATCAAATGAGACCAAGAAAACGAGAATACATCAATAAATTCCATACGAAAATAGACTGCAAAGTCGCTGTTTTAAACCAAAAACATGGTCAGAGTTTTATTTTCCTCATTATGCACTGTGGTGTGCAGGATTTTTTTTATACTGCGCACACTGACCGCACAGACCCATTCTATCACATCTAGGCCTAACAGCCTGTTTCTGCTTGATTTGAGGGCGCTAGAATTTAGGCGTACTAGTACGTCAATAACCCCAGGGCGTAAGCCGTACTAGTACGTCAATAACCCTGAAAGGGTTAATAATAATTCTACCATACACTTTACCTGGCCCATGGCTGGGTTCTGGGAGTAGAAAAACTTTCAGAACTAATCAAACGTAAAGGTACTCAACAGACTTTTTCCCCTTATAATACTTACTTTCTCTTTTGTCCCCTTTCCCTTTGTATAAAGGAATTATGCACACTCTGCCAATCTCTAGGTACCTTCCCTTCTTTCATACATTTATTAAATAAAAGCACCAACCACTGCTTTTAACATTTCTGTCTTGATCCCATTAATCCCACCTGCTTTATCCCTTTTCATTTTACTCACAACTTCATACATCTTCCCCACACACATCTGGCTCTTCCTCACTCCTAAAAGATGTTGTACCTCCCTGGCCAGTGTATGAAATCATAGCTTCCCTCTCCTCATCAACACTTAACAGTTCTTTAACCCTTTGACTGTTTCTGTCGTATATATACGTCTTACGAGCCAGTGTTTCAGACGTATATATACTAAAAAATTCTAGCGGCTTCAGATCAAGCGGGAGAAAGTTGGTAGGCCGACATATGAGAGAATGGGTCTGTGTGGTCAGTGTGCGCTGTATAAAAAAAATCCTGCAGCACGCAGTGCATAATGAGAAAAAAAACTCCGACCGTGTTTTTGGATTAAAACACCGACTTTGAGGTGTATTTTCGTATAGTATTTATGGTTGTATTCTCTTTTTCGTGGTCTCATTTGATAGAATGGCATGTTCAAGAGTAAACAAATCACGCCATGCTTCCAATACATGTCATCTGGCGAGTCTAATATTCTTACACAAGTGCACTGATATTATTTATACCATTTTTACAATAATGCAGTAGTCTGCATAACAGTAAATCTTCTATTTTTTGTGTGAATAAAAAATCAAAATAGAAAGCAAGAGTAATATAAGAGGGGCCTAAAGACATGGCTAATGAACAGAGAAAATCTTATTTTAGTGCCAGGAATGTCTGCATTGTTTATTCTGGACCCTATTTTGAAATTGACATCTTTTTTATTTTGCATGAAATTGGCCAAATTGCCAATTTCTGACCACTTTATTGGGTAGTTGAAATCTGTAAATTGGTGTTTTCTTGTACTCAATCGATAGAACAAATGGAGTTCTAAAGAAATAGTTAAGAGTTTGGTCGACTAGGACAATGGAATTGGCTGAAAATAGGGCTCAGTCAGCGAAATCGCCTATGCGTATATATCGCCGAGATCACTAACTTTGTGAGAGCGTAATTCTGTAAGTTTTTCATCATATTTCATGCTTTTGGTGTCATTACCATTGGAAAAAGATTTTCTATGATTTCATAAGAAAAAAAATAATTTTTTTTTCTAATATTTTGCGACACCAGGAGACACCTCAGGATTTGGGGTTGCGACAGTCAAAGGGTTAAAAATATTCCCTCCATCTTCCTGATACCTCTGACTTCCCATCTAATAATTCTTCCCTTCTGTTTTTAGCTGTCATCCATTTGTTCTGTAAGCTTTCTTGACTGGTTAATCTTACTCCAAAACTTTTTCTTATTCTCAGCAAAATTTGTTGACAGCACCTCGCCCACTCTCATTTGCTCTTTTTTTTTTACATTCCGTTACCACTCTCTTAGCCTCTTTTTCTCTCCATATACTCCTCCTTCGTAATACAGTGGACCCTCGAGTTTCGGCTACTCTGAGTATCGGCCGACTCGTGTTTCGGTCGCTTTTTTCGGCCCAATTTTAGCCTGACTATTGGCCGTTTCCCCGAGTTTCGGCCCACGTACCAGACCTGTCTGCCTGCCCACACTTGTGCACCTCCCTGTGCACGCGTTGTGAGCCAGTCTAGCTTTGTTTATCCTTGAGTGAACATTACCCTGTGCACTCATCCAAACATTTCACAATAAATTCATTGTGTTTAGTGCTTCTTTATTGATTGTGACTGTGAAATAAGCCACCATGGGCCCAAAGAAACTTCAGAGTGGCAGCTCTTTGGTAAAGAAAGTGACAAACACGATAGAATTGAAGAAAGAAATTGTAGCAAAGTACCAAAGTGGAGGAGGAAGAGAGAGGGGAGAATGTGCCTTCTACAGTGATTCAGTGATTCTAAGATATGTACGATACTAAAGCAGCATGAGTCGATAAAGGCTATAGCACCAGCCAGTGATAAAGTGTAGCAAGTAAGTTAAGCTATTAACCCTTTGACTGTCGGAGACCCCTTTCTGAAACTGTCATTCTATGTTGGGAAATATTCGAAAAAAAATTATTTTTTCTTACCAAAATGTTAGGATTATTTTGCTGATTGTTTTAAGCCTAAAAACAATTTTTTGTGATCAGTACTTACCGAGATATGGAGGCGTAAAGTTGGCACAATATGAGCTGCGTATGGCAACATCGGCGAATTCCGCTGACTCGGTAAACTTCTGTTTACTTCCATTCGTAGATTTCTTGTTTTTTTTCACTATTTTCTTTTTTTATGTAACTTATGTGGCCTGTGAGACCACAGTAAGGTGCAATGTATATACAGTGGTACCTCGACTTACGATATTAATCCGTCAGAGGGCATATTTTAAGGCAAACAATCGTTACACGAATTAATTTTCCCATAAGAAATAATGGAAATAAATTTAATCCGTCCAAGACTTCCAAAAGTAGTTAAATAAAATATTTTTAGAACTTTTGACATTAAATAATACACAATTTAATGAATAATACCTAAATACACATGTAAATATTGTACAATAACATGTCACTTACATTTATTGAAGAGTTGTTGATGTGTGGAGGACGGGAGGAGGGAGAAGGTGGAGTAGTTGCTAGTGTTTGGAAGGGGAATCCTTCCATTAACACTGCAGGTACCAAGTTCTTTCTTAATGCTACCTCCTGCATGAATGCTTTAAATCCCTGCATGATGCTACATCCCCATGAATCTACTTCATGAATGCTACACTCCCTGCATGAATGCTACACTCCCTGCATCCTTGCTACACTCCTGCATCCTTGCTACCTCCCTGCATCCTTGCTACACTCCTGCATCCTTTCTACACTCCCTGCATCCCTGCTACACTCCTGCATCCTGCTCACTCCCTGCATCCCTGCTCCCCTGCATGCCTGCTACACTCCTGCATGCCCTACACTCCCTGCATCCCTGCTACACTCCCTGCATCCCTGCTACACTCCCTGCATCCCTGCTACACTCCTGCATCCTGCACTCCTGCATCTTTACACTCCTGCATGCCTGCCCCTGCATGCCTGCTACACTCCCTGCATGCCTGCTACACTCCCTGATGCCTGCCACCCCTGCATGCCTGCTACACTCCGCATGCCTGCTACACTCCTGCATGAATGCTTCACTCCCTGCACATTCTTTACCACAGGCTTGGCACTAGGAGCTTTCTTGGGGCCCATGGTGGCTTATTTAGCAGTTGCAAGCACTAAAAAAAGTGGAATAATGACAATATACTGGTATGAATGCGTGGGTGTGGGTGGGTGGTCGCTCTCACTTGTAAACAATAGCACACTGACGCTCCCTGGGTGCGCGCTCAGCTGGGGCCAGCGGACACGCCGATCGAATGTCGTTACAGAAGCAAACATCGTTAATCCAATCAATTTTTTCGTTATAAATATCAGTATTCGAAAATAACGTAAGATGACAGCATCGTAACACGGGTTATGACTGTACAGTGGTACCTCGGGGTTACGATATTTTTCGTTCGAGAATGCTGTTCAAGTGCCATTACCAAATGAATTTATCCCCCATAAGGAATAATGTAAAATAGACTAGTCCTTTTACACTCCCAAAAATATACCTACAAAAGCATTTAAAAATAAACTTACATAAAGGGCGATTTTGGGGACCATCGTAACTCGAGGTACCACTGTATATACACTCGTTGTTTGCATCACAATAATTTCACAAACATTAGTATGTTTATATTGTTTAGAAAACTTGTTTACACAAACAAACAACGACAAAAATGTTCATTACTATTGTTCTATAATATATATACATATGTACACTCACTGAACACTTTCCTAGAACTCCTGCAGCTTGTGGAACTCTTTGAAACATGGGTATAAGCACAGTGGTACTTTACCTCCTCACACATAAAACGAGTGTGTCTGCATGTTTGTGGGCGTTTTGTGGAATGTTTACAGACAAAACACCTCTTCTGAGCATTTTTCTTGAGAGTA
>WNWK01026503.1:0-27302 GCA_009830355.1 Cherax destructor | reverse complement strand
TTTGGGGCGGCTACGTGAAAAGCTCTTTTCCCAGGCCCAAATTCGCCCCCACCCTGTTCCTCACCCTCATACGGAATGGGGATATAAGCCACAGTGCGTGTCTTCCTTTGCTGATGACACCGAATCTGCATGACAGTGTCCACCATGAAGACACTGCAAGACTCAATTAGACTAACCCAAATCTTTAAATGGGCTGCAAAAAACAATATGAAGTTCAATGATGAAAATTTCAATTACAGTGGTACCTCGCTTATGAGAAACCCCCAACTCAAAAATTATGAAAGTTATTTCTGAAGTGCTTTGTAAGTGTAATTTGGGTGTCTGAAACGATTAATCTAATTTACATTATTCCTTATGGGAACAAATTCATTTGGTATCGGCACTCAAACATCCTTCTGAAACAAATTAAGCTTGAACTAGGTCCACTTACTCAGATATGGAATACGTGAGGAAATTAAAATTCTCGGAGTATAAAACAATTACAACCACACAATAGAGCGAAAAACAAATGTAAAAGACCGGGGTGATCTGTCAGAGGATCTCACCTTAAAGAACCAAAACACTGTAGAAATTGCATCTTCAAGAAAAAAAATGACAGGATGGGTTTAATGAGACCTTCAAAACCAGGGATGAAGTCATGTTGACACTTTTGAGGTCCTTGTTCTACTAGGCTGGAATATTGTTGCCCACTCGCACCTTTTTTAAGGCAGGTGGGAAATTGCTGACCTAGAAAATGTGCAGAGAACCTTCCCACGGCAGCATAACGCAATAAACCACCTCAATTACTGGAACCCCTTTTGAAGTTCCCTTAACCTGTACTCCCTAGAACCCCCCAGGCGGGAGGGGCCATTATTATATATACTTGGAAAATTCTCGAGGGGATTAGTACCAAACTTGAACACAAGAGTCCTCCCCTACGAAAAAAAAAGACTTGGCAGACAATGTAGCACCCCCCCAATGAAAGCAGGGTGCCACGCACGTTGAGAACAATACAAAAGTGTCGGGGCCCCCAAGTCTTTCGTCCCACATACATGGGGATTCCTCTTTAAGGGGGGCTCCTTGCTGAGGTAAGAGGTTTCAGTCTAAAATTGGACCTCTTGGTCTTCCCTCGACCGCCCCAATCACCCCCCCCCCCTTACCCCATTTTCCCCTATCCCCCCTTTTTTCCCCCTTCCCTCCTCATTCACCCTTATTCCCTTCCCTTTTTTACCCTGTGAGCTTCTCCACAGGCATTCTGGTTCCTAGGTGGGGGGAAAGGGTCCATGGTCCACCCCAATGGTTCCATCATTGTTCTCCACATCACCAGAATCCCAATAACTTCCTGGTACAGTGGTACCTCTACACAAAAGCTCAAAACTCAACAATTATGTAATGTATTTTTGAGGTGCTTTTGTAATAGTATTTTGGGGGTCTGAAATGGAAAACCTAATTTTCATTATTTCATGGGAAAAATTCCTTCGGTATCGGTACGAAACCCGACGGGGCAATTTTGCTTAAGTAAGTACCCTTTTTTTTTTGCAATGTATTTTTTCAGTGTACACAATGTCCAATACAAGACCATGTGAACCCAAAAAGTACAAACAACTTTATCCCAAAACGTTTCCTTTGCGTATATACTTTGAACGACAGTCTATATTTGAACACAATCAAAGACTCATCAATAACAAGCTTCCTAAAGGGGATAAAAAAAATTGAATTTCTGTTTCAGATACATAAAAAATTTCTAATCTTACATAACCTGTCGTTTCTGTCGGGCCCTGGTTTTTTTAAAATGTGCATAAAACTCCCAAAATCGTTTCCCTGGTACTATTTCACAAAAAGATGGGGTTGCAATGGGCGGTCTGTAAACCAGTATGATTTGACACTGTTAAAAATGTGGCATAACATTATTGGGCAAAAAAAAGAAGTATTTTGGGTTTCTCTCAATATCGTTTATGGCTTTTAGTTCATCCTGATTTCTTGTCTTCTCCGATTCCTTAAACCTTTGAGGGTCGGTCACGTACTTGTACGTCATTCCCCGGGGGTCGGTCACATACTTGAACACCAAATTCTAGCACCTTAAAATCAAGAAGGAGAAAGCTGGATGCCTACATGTGAGAGAATGGGTCTGCAGGGTCAGTGTGTGCTGAAAAAAAAAAATCGTGGAGCCAGTGGTGCATTGTGGGAACGCCATTTAAATCCCTTTGTTCACCATGTCTAGTGGTAAAAACCCCCACTCCTCTGCAAATTGGGACTCTTTTTTTTCCCAAGTGACAGTTCAAACACAGATGGAAGTGTCAGTGAAGATGAATTTCATGGTTTTGGGGGTTTGTGACCTAAAACAATGCCCAGGATACCAGAGGAAGGAAGAAAGGAAGAGATGAGATGAGAGGAAGGAAGGTAGGAAGGAAGAAAGGAAGAGATGAGAGGAATGTAGGAAGGAAGAAAGGAAGAGATGAGAGGAAGAAAGGAAGAGATGAGAGGAAGGAAGAAGTAAGGAAGGAAGGAGGGAAGGTAGGTAGGAAGGAGGGAAGGTAGGTAGGAAGGAAGTAGGTAGGAAGGAGGGAAGGTAGGTAGGATGGAGGGAGGGAAGGTAGGTAGGTAGGAAGGTAGAAATGAAGGAAGGTAAGAAGAAAGGAAGGAAGGACAACCATCAACCTAGGATAACCCAAAATTCAGAGAGTGATTTATTTCCATGTGGTTGGTGGGGTAATGAGGAAGGGATGTGTGTTGACAGGCAGTGAGGGTGGTGAGTGATGGTGACACTAGGATGGTGACTCAGCATATTTACAAGTCCACCCCCACACAGATGGAAGTGTCAGTCAAGATGAATTTCATGGTTTTGAGGAGTTTGTGACCGAAAGCCATGCCCAGGAAACCAGAAGGAAGGAAAGTAGGAAGAAACAAAGGAAGAGATGAAAGGAAGGAAGAGATGAGAGGAAGGAAGATAGGAAGGAAGGAAGGAAGAGATGAGAGGAAGGAAGAATGGAAGAGATGAGAGGAAGGAAGAGATGAGAGGAAGGAAGAAAGGAAGAGATGACAGGAAGGAAGAAGTAAAGAAGGAAGGAGGGAAGGTAGGAAGAAAGGAAGAGATGAGAGGAAGGAAGAAGGAAGGAAGGATGGAAGGTAGGTAGGAAGGATGGAAGGTAGAAATGAAGGAAGGAAGGATAACCCAAAATTTAGACAGTGATTTATTTCCATGTGGTTGGTGGGGTAATGAGGAAGGGATGTGTGTTGACAGGCAGTGAGGGTGGTGAGTGATGGTGTAAATTGTCATTGTGACACTAATTATGTTGGTGACTAGGCATATTTACAAGTCCACCCCCACACAACAACTACAAGCTTCAGAACCCTTACAGTTCTAGGAACTTGACCAGTGACTCTATACACACACAACCCGCACATATAAAAGAGAGGAGCTTACGACGACGTTTCGGCCCGACTTGGACCATTTACAAAGTCAGGGCCGAAACGTCGTCGTAAGCTCCTCTCTTTTATATGTGCGGGTTGTGTGTGTATTGTTCCAGTCACGGTATTGTGCCTTTTTTGTTATTTAGTGACTCTATATGTATGGTTATTGTGTAGTATACAATGAGTGAATATATATTGGTCTCACAGACCATAAAAGTTACTTGAAAAAAATAAAATATTAAAAAATAAAAGAAAAAAGTAGGAAAAAACAAAATAAACTATTACAGGGTGACCAGCAGTCAGCGATGTAGCGGTAAGCGGTTCAATTTCTATCAACTTCACGCCATATCTCAATAAGTATTGATCACAAAAAATTTTTTTGGCCTATAAAACTCACAAAAATAAACTCAATCATTTCATAAGAAAAAATAATTTTGTTTTTATAATTCTATTTACTCACGTGCAAGTCCCATTCAAATCCAACTCCTCTCACTCATGTATTTATCCAACATAAATTTGAAACTACCCAAGGTTTTAGCTTTGATAGGACCTTGGGTAGCTTTAAAAAGAGATTGGACAAATATATGAGTGGGAGGAGCTGGGTATGATTGGTGTCGTGGGTACATAATAACATAAGAAAGGAACACTGCAGTAGGCGTGTTGGTCTAGACCCCCACCTTCATTCTGAAATTCAAAAAATTCTGAAATTCGAAACACTGCTGGCCTTAAGGGTTTCAAATAAAGGGATGTGGACTGTAGTGGCAGGCTTCCTTGTGAAGAACATTGTGATGGGCAACTGAGACCGTTTCCTCTTCATATCTACAGAGTTTTGTAGGGAATTATGCTCCTACCAATGTCGTTCATCACCTTCAAAGCCCTCAACATAAATATGATTGGGCGGCTGGGAATTCATGAATGTGGAGGGAGACCTGTGTACAGCTTATGCTGTCAGTGGCCCTGATAAACCCAACAACAACATCACCACCACTAGTCACATACGTAATGACATATTTTATTCATTCTAGAGTACAGTGGACCCTCGGTTAACGAATACCCCGGAAATCTTACAGTTATGTAAGTATAATATTTTAAGTGCATGTGGAAGTATATTTTTGGGGGTCTGAAATAGACTAACCTACGTGATATTTTTTCTTAAGGGAGTAAATTCGTTCGGTAATAGTGCTTGAGCAGACTTCAGGAGTAAAGTTTTTGCGAAACTCGGGGGTCCACTGTATATATCATGTTTCTATATTATTAACCCTTAAACTGTCCACACGTAGATATACGTTCACGTGCGTACTGCCCCGAACGTAGATCAACGTTTTATTTTTCATTCCTTCAAATTTAGTGCAATAGGCCTGAGTCGCCTAGACATGAGAGAATGGGTCTGTGCCCTCAGTGTGCGCAGTATTAAAAAAATCTGGGACCACTTAGTACTTTGTGGGAGCACCAGTTCAATTGAGTGCCAGCTAGAGCAAATACTGTGGCAAACACCAGGGATTCACTGATGTCATGTCCCATTAACACTCCCCTTATAAGAGGAAAGTAAAAATAGGTTAGATAAATACATGAGTAGCTGTGGGTGGGTGTGAGTTGGACCTGACTAGCTTGTGCTACTAGATCTGATGCCATGCTCCTTCCTTCAGAGGATGTGACCTGACTAGGTGGGTCATTGGTCTAAGCTGGGGGGTGACATGGACCTGCCTTGCATGGGCCAGTAGACCTGCTGCAGTGTACCTTCTTTCGTATGTTCTTATTATGTATTCGGCAGGCTGGCTGGCTTTGGTTGTCTCTGGCTGTCTCTCTATCTGGCTGTCTCTCTATCTGTCTATATCTTTGTCTGTCTATATCTATATGTCCTATATCTCTCTCTCTCTCACATGTACACATAAGTACAGTTATTATACATAGTGTAAATTACCTAGGATAACCCAAAAATTCCAGGCAAAGTGCTATACAATACTTGTAGAGATAAGGCATAATAAGCATGACTGGCAAGTAATACACATCTTCACTTCTGCATCGTGTATAATACCTGTTGGCTTACGAGCCGCACTCTGAGACTGAGACAAGCAGACGGAAAGACACACACACACAGGCAGACAGAAAGACAGATAAGTAGAGTTACACAGAAATAAGCAGAGCTTGACAAACAGAGACAGATACAGGCAGACAGACAGACAGATACAGGCAGACAGACAGATAGACAGACAGATAGACAGACAGACAGATAGACAGACAGACAGATAGACAGACAGACAGATAGACAGACAGACAGAGACAGATAGACAGAGACAGATAGACAGAGACAGATAGACAGAGACAGATAGACAGACAGGCAGACAGACAGATATTGAAAAAGGGAGGGTTCCCTCCAGCACTGCTGACATTTATCAAATGTCACTGGGCTGTCAAGAGTTATCTGACACTTGTCAACACACCATTCTTCAAGGAGTTTCATATACTCCAGGCAGACAGACAGACAGAAAGACAAATAAGCAGAGCTAGACACAGACAGAGATACAGACAGATACAGACAAACAGATTCAGACAGACATACAGACAGATAGACAGACAGATAGACAGACAGACAGACAAACAGATAGATAGATAAATAGACAGACAGACAGAAAGACACAGATAGATAGACAGATAGATAGATACAGAGTGAAAGAGCGAGGGTTCCCTGCACACATTCATTCATCAATGTACCTGCCTTATCAGTAGTTATCTGGCAATTGTCATAACACCATTCTTCAAGGAGTTTCATATATACTCCTGGATGTCTAAAACATTGCTGGGACCTATAAATACTTCGTATATATTTATAGACAATAGTAAATGACCAAGGCAGGCGAAAATGTTCACCTGTTGGTGTGATTGTGACTATTTGAGTACTATTTCAGTACATAATATTAGTGTTAGAACAAAGATTGGGTATGAAATCACAGGAACTATTGTAAATTGTAATTATCAGAACATAAAAATTATATAAATTAAAATGAAAACTAGAAAAAAAAGTATATCGGCAATACTTCTGCAAGCGGCAGGACTTGATGTTGCCGTCAGGTGAGCATCCAGCACCAAATTGGCGGGCTTATATCTCGGTAAGTACTGGCCCTAAATTTTTTTTTTAGCCTATCCTGTTTATAAAAATGCGCTCTTCATTTAAAAAAAATGATTTTTTTTTTTCAAAATATTCGGGGCAGTACGCAGGTGAACGTATATCTACGTGTGGACAGTTTAAGGGTTAATATTGTTTATTATGTCATATTAGATGAATTGTGATAGATAAATAAGCCGTAGAGTTGATATTAGCGTCATATTTAAGTGTTTTGTCCTGTGTCCAAACAATAAACTCTCCTCCCTCTCCCCTCCTCGCCGTTTTCCATACAAACAAACAAACAAACAAACAAATTTTATTTCATTGCAGATTACATGGGTATCGGTAGTTACAATGTAAATTGAGTGCAAGGAGAGCCACTGACATGCCATGGCATTAGGGGCAGCTTATTCTAGTCCTTAAAAACTATGTACTTAATATTAGAGAAATTTATTGAGTTTATTCTAGTTAAAAATTATTTTCAAAATTACAATATGATGAAATTTTACTGTTTAAATTATTATATAATGATATTAGATATTAGATTGTTACAGGTGTTAAGATTCTTGAATGATAATATGGAATTGAGATTATCTTAAGGAAAATAACATTGAGAATTTTTGACATTAACTTATAATATGAGTAGGGGGCAACATAATAGTAACATATTATTAAAAATTGAGATTATCGTATAGGAAAGTAACAATGAGCATTTTTCAAAGTAGTTTATAGTATGATCATTTAGTTTTGGGTGAGTAGGTGGTTTTGAGTTGAGTCTTAAATTGATTTTCAGACAAGATTATCTTAATATTTACTGGTAATGAATTCCAGATTCTGGGGCCCTTTATGTGCATAGAATTTTTACATAGGTTGATATGAACACGGGGTATATCAAAAAGTGATCTGTGTCTTGTGTTGTGGTCATGGGTCCTATTAAAGTTGGTGAGGAGAGTTTTGAGCAGAGGGTTTATATTAGAGTGTAAAGTTTTATATATGTAGTAGGCACAAGAGTAAGTATGAATGTTCTTTACGGTGAGTAGTTTGAGACTTTTGAATATTGGTGGAGTATGCTGTCTAGAGTTGGAATTTGTTATCATTCTGACTGCGGCCTTTTGTTGTGTTATGAGTGGTCTAAGGTGATTTAACGTTGTTGATCCCCATGCACAGATTCCATAGGTGAGATACAGGTAGATAAGTGAATGATATAGTGCAAGGAGAGCTGATTGAGGTACATAATAGAGTATCTTTGATAATATGCCTACTGTCTTCGAGATTTTCTTGGAAATTTGTTGTATATGTGTTTGGAATTTAAGGCTACTGTCAAGGTGGATTCCTAGGAATTTTCCCTCTGTGAGTCTTGTGATGGGTGTACCATTGAGTGTTATGTTAAGTGGAACATTTGTGGCTTTGCTTCCAAACTGTATGAAGTAGGTCTTGTCAGTATTGAGAGTAAGCTTGTTAGTCGTCATCCATGTTGATATTTTCTGTAATTCGGCATTAACAGTGTTATCCAGTATAACTGGATTTGGGTGAAGAAGACATATGTTGTGTCATCTGCAAATAAAATGGGTTTGAGTAGTTGTGATGCATTCGGTAGGTCATTTATGTAAATGAGGAATAGGAGTGGCCCCAGGACACTTCCTTGAGGACTCCGACTGTAATTTGTTGTGTGGAAGAGTTCGCTCCATTTGTGTACACGTATTGGCTTCTGTTGGTGAGGTATGACTTTAGGTAGTTGAGTGGGTGCCCCCTTATACCATAGTGTGCTAATTTTGTGAGCAGTAAATCATGGTCGACTGTATCAAAAGCTTTGCCTAGATCAATGAAGATTCCCAGTGGGACTTCTTTTTTCTCAAGTGCTGTATATATTAACTCCAACATGTGCGTAATAGCATCGTTTGTGCTCTTGTTTGTCCTGAATCCAAATTGACAGGGGTTGAGTACATTGTGTGAGACGAGGTAGGAATAGATTTGTCTATGAATTAGTTTTTCGATGATTTTAGAAAGCAATGGTAAATTAGAAATTGGTCTATAATTATTCAGCACCAACAAGAGTCTTCAATGTAAAGTAAAGTAGTAAAGTAAATTTTATTTCTTTGCAATTATACATAGATATTGGTAGTTACAATCATAAACTGAAGTGCAAGGAGAGCCACTGGCATGCCATGGCATTAGGGGCAGCTTAATCTAATGACTTATAGACTATGTATATAATACTAGAGAAATTGATTGAGTTTATTCTAGTTATATATTTTATTTCATATTACAATATGATGATATTATACTGTTAACCCTTAAACTGTCCACACGTAGATATACGTTCACTCGCGTAGCTGACCGAATATTTTGAAAAAAAAAATCTTTTTTTTTTTTAAATGAAGAGCACATTTTTATAAACAGGATAGGCTAAAAAATAATTTTTTGGGCCAGTACTTACTGAGATATAAGCCCGCCAAGTTGGTGCTGGATGCTCACCTGCTAAGTATGGCTAAGTATGGTTGACTGCCTACAGAATTTTCCAATGCCAATGGTATTGATGATTGGATAGACAGATTTCTTAACAAATTACACTACTTAAGACTATATAACAAACATTGTCTCATAAAAACAAGACAGATTACAAATAAATGGCTAGGTTGCCCATGGCTTACTAACAGCATACTAAGATCCATTGATAAGAAACATCAATATGAAAAGCAATATAGACAGGGCTTAATAAACAAAGATATAGAGGTAGTAGGTTGGTAGTCAGCAACCACCCAGGGAGGTACTACCGTCCTGCCAAGTGAGTGTAAAACGAAAGCCTGTATTTGTTTTACATGATGGTAGGATTGCTGGTGTCTTTTTTCTGTCTCATAAACATGCAAGATTTCAGGTAAGTCTTGCTACTTCTACTTACACTTAGGTCACGTTACACATACATGTACACGTTTATGTATACACACTCATCTGAGTTTTCTTTGATTTTATCTTAATAGTTCTTGTTCTTATTGCTTTTCCTTTCATATCCATGGGGAAGTGGAATAAGAATCTTTCCTCCGTAAGCCATGCGTGTTGTAAAATTCAACTAAAATGCTGGGAACAATGGGCTAGTAACCCATTTTATTGTATAGATTTACTAAAAAGAAAAAGAAGAAAACCGTCAAAGTGGGATGTTTGAATGTGCGTGGATGTTGTGCAAATGATAAGAAAGAGATGATTGTAGATGTTATGAATGAAAAGAAGCTGGATGTCCTGGCTTTAAGTGAGACAAAGATGAAGGGGGGTAGGAGAGTTTCAGTGGGGAGAAATAAATGGGATTAGGTCAGGGTTTCAAATAGAGTTAGAGCTGAAGAAGGAGTGACAATAATGTTGAATAATCAGTTATGGCAGGTAAAGAGGGAATATAAAAAAAACAAGGATTAGGGAGAAAAAAAGGTTGATTGAAAAGTGGGTTACAGTAAGTTTTTACCCCGGGGGAAGAGAGAAGGAGATAAGAGAGAGATTTTGGGAAATGTTGAGTGAGTGTGGGGAGTTTTGAACCAAGGAGAGAGAATTTTTTTGGGATCTTAAGCTAAAGGGGTAAAAATGTTGTGGAGGGAGGTGGAAAATTTGGGGGGGCGCTGGGGAAAATGTAAATGGGGAACCATTAATTGAGCTATATGAAAAAAGAGGTTTGGTAATAAGTAATACATATTTATAAAAAAAAGGATAAATAAATATACAAGGTATGATATGCACACAAGGAAAGAGTTTGTTAGATTATGTAGGGGTAAAAAAGGGGAGGGTAGGCTTCAGGATGCATGTTTATAGAGGGGCAACAGATATGTCGGATCATTATTTAGTTGTAGCTACAGTTAGAGTAAAAGGTAGATGGGACAAAAAAAAATGGAACAGCAAGTAAGAGAGAGGTAAAAGGTATAAACAAGGGGAGGAAGGGGGGGGAGATATAAGCAACTATTGGCAGAAAGGTGGGCTATGCAAGTATGAGTAGGGGGGGGTTGAAGAGAGTTGGGATATTTTTAAAAAATGCAGTTTAGAAGGGGGGCAGAATTTTGGGGCTATAGGAGGGGGGGTGCAGGAAAAAAGAGGGGGAGTGGTGGAATGAAGAAGAAAGGGGGTAAAAAGAGAAAAGGTAGCTTATGAGAGTTTTTTACAAAACAAAATTTTAAAGAAGGGGGTATATGGAGAGAAAAAAAAAAGAAAGGTGAAGAGAGGGTGAGGGGTGAAAAAGAAGAGCAGAGGAAGAAGGGGAGGCTCTGTCAAAAAATTTCTGAAAACAAAAAAAAAATTTGGAGGAAAAACAAGATAAGAAAGCCTAGGGAACGAATGGATTTGTCAGTTAAAACAGAGTAGAGGAGTTAGTAGATGGGGAGCGGGGAGGTATTGGGTAGATGGCGGAATATTTTGGGGAATTTTTAAATGTCGATAAAAAAGGGGAGGTGGTAATTTCATGTACTGGCCGGGGAGGTACAACACGTTTAGGAGTGAAGAAGAGCAGGATGAGGGGGGAATTTTGGGAGGCATTACGATAATGAAAGGGGGTAAAGAGCTAACTGACGGGATCATGAAAAAAATGTTAAAAGCGGGGGGGATATAGTGTTGGAGCGGGGTTTTTTTGTTTAATAAATGTATGAAAGGGGGGAAGGTACCTAGGGATTGGCAGAGAGATGAATTTCCCTTATATAAAGGGAAGGGGGATAAAAGAGATTGTAAGAATTATAGGGAATGTTTACTGAGTATACCGGGGTTATTATTGAAAAAATTTGAGGTGAAGAGAGTAGGATTGCAGATGAGAAAGGAGGTTTAGAGTGGGTGGGGGATGTAGATAAATGTTTACAGTGAAGAAAATTTGAACAGTATTTAGATAAAGGTAGAAAAGTTTTTATTGCATTTATGGATTTAGAAAAGGAAAGATAGAGTGGATGGGGGACAATGTAAAATGGAAGTGAAAGGGAAATAGAAAGATGAAGGCGTAAAGTTTTTTTTGAGGATAGTGAGGCTCGGGTTTGGGGTGTGTAGGAGAGGGGGAGATTACTTCCAGTAAAAATAGGTCTTAGACAGGATGTGTAATGTCACCAGGTTTTTTTTAATATATTTATAGAGGGGTTGTAAAAGTGTTGGGGAGGGGGGATTACATTAGGGGAATTTAAAATGCAAAATGGGAGTTGACAGTTATTTTTAGCTGATGATACTGTGCTTAGGGAGATTCCAAAGAAAAGTTGAAAAGGTTGTGGACGAGTTGGGAGGGGGGTAAAGGTAGGTTGAAAGTGAACATAGATAAGAGTAAGGGTGAGGGCAAAAAATTTTAAAAAAGAAAATTAGATATCACTTGGAGGGGGGATTGTGGAAGAAGTATAAATGTTTTCAGATTTTTGGGAGTTGATGTGTCAGGGATGGGTTTATGAAGGATGAGGTTAATCATAGAATTGAGAAGGAAAAAAGGTGAGGGTGTGTTGAGGATCGTGGAGACAAAAACGTATCCATGGAGGGAAGGAATGTAAAAAGATAGTGGTAAAAACCTCTTATATGGGTGTGAAGCAGGGTTGCAAATGCTGCAGCAAGGAGGAGGCTGAGGCAGTGGAGAAAATGCCCTGCAAGGGCAATGTGTGGTGTAAATATTATGCAGAAAATTGGGGAATGTAAAAATTAGAGAAGGTGGGAGTTACAAAAGTATTTGCGAGGGCTGAAGGGGGGTTGTTGAGGGGTTTGGGTCATTTGAGAAGGGATAAAAGTAGAATGACTTGGAGAGCGTATAAATCTGTGGGGGAAGGAAGGGGGGGTAGGGGCCCCTCTGGGTTGGAGGGAGGGGTAAAGGAGGTTTTGTGGGCGGGGGGGCCGGATTTCAGCAAGCATGTGAGCGTGTTAGATAGGCGTGAACAGACGAATGGTTTTTGGGACCTGACGAGCTGTTGGAGGGAGGGGTAACATTTTGTGAAGGGATTTAGGGAAACCAGTTAATTGATTTAGTTGGACTTGAGTCCTGGAAATGGGGAAGTAAACCCCGCACTTTTTAAAAGGGGGGTCTGGGATAGTGACAGCTGGGAGGGGCTATTCTCAGCTGTCGATCTGGGGCCTGCAAAGACAGGATTATGTAGAGGTGGTGAAAGTGTTGAATGATGATGAAAGTATTTTCTTTTTTTGGGGGTTTTTTCCTTTTTTGGGGCACCCTGCCCGGTGGGGACAGCCACTTGTTAAAAAAAAAAAAATTAAACATTACACATCAGTCCTCACCAAACTAATAAGAAGGGCTAAGCAATTGTACTTCTTTAAATTTATTCACCAAACAAGAGGAGATATAAAAAAAACCCGGGGAAAACATTCTACGACATTCTGGGGACCCCATAGCACTACACATATGTGCTATGTATGATAACTATGTAACTGTATTTGTGTATACCTGAATAAACTTACTTACAAACTGAAAAAAATTTGGATATTGTCATAACTAAAAATGAATGAAACAACTATGGCCTATTGATACAGATAACAAAATAAATGACTTTTCAACCATATGATCAAATCCGCCAATAAAATCCCAGGTGCCAATGCCCGAGAGGGTGATTACTTAAAGGGGCTTAACCAACTTCATTCAATCTTGCACCAACACAAACAAAATTCACCACGATTATTAAGTTGTTAAAAATAAATCAGGGAAAACTGGCTCAAGTTCACTATTACTGTACAGTGGTTCATGTTCTTTTTTCCCACTATTTCATTACTCTTTAACAAACACTAAAACAAGCACTTTCCCGACATTACTCAAGATAGCAAGGGTTACACCAATACAAAAGGTGGTGACCCCAGATGTAAATGACTACAAGCCAATATCAAACTTACTGTTGCTATCCAAAATAATCAATAAGCTGTGCACAAGAGATTATACTCCTGTATAACAGCACAAAGCATCCTCAACCCCTGCCAATCTGCCTTCGGGGAAAAACAAAAACAAAACGAAACAATTGTAAAATGCAGACCTGTTTGCAGAGTACGAAAAAAAAAAAAAATTATAGGGCCTTTTTTGATCTAAGGGTTTTTCAAGACACAGACTATCCACTCCACAAACTTTTCAATGGTATAAAAAGGGGACGACTTATACTTTAAATCCTACCTTACTAACAGACAAATACCCCTATTAAGAACACAACCTCATCAAAAGACCCCTAGATACTGGGGTACCACAGGGGGTCCCTTTGGGCCCCCTGCTCTTTTTTTAAAATCAATGATCCTCCTAATGTATCACAACTACTTAAACCTATTATCTTTGTGATATAATTATGTCATCTCCCACCCCAATTTTGCCCCCACTAACATTATTGTTAATGAAGACAGTAAAATATCACCCGGGTGACTGCCAAAAATTAAAATAATACTGACAGAACCTTCTACATTATGTTTGGGGGCAGAACAGGTGATGTCCCACTGAACAAGATTGACAACACTTTTTGCTAAACATAATGAGGGCAAATTTCTGGGTCTGCACCTTGACAGCAACCTGAAATTTAACACTCATATCCAACACATAACAAAAAAAATCCAAAAAAGTTGGGATCCTTTTAAAGATTTGATATGTACCACAATCAGCCCACTACACAAAAATATTCACTCATCTATCCCACCCACCTGGTATTTGGCCTGGGGATCAACAGAAACCAAATAAAGTCAATAATAATCCAACCAAAAGCTGCAGTAAGAATTATCAAAACTAATGCTAGACAACACACACACCCAATTTCAAAGGCCAAACTATACAAAAAATTCACACCTACTACTGTGCAAACCCCATTTACAGAACCATAAATTTAATATTAACCGGTTCCTAATCTTACAACACACCCCCCCATCAGCTAGTGAAAACCACCTGTTTCTTTTTTTATCATGAACACATCCAAAACAAAAAAAGATTACCCGCAAAATCTGTAATTTCCCCTTTTAAAAAAACACCACCCTATGACGTAAACATAAAAATTTCCCAATAATTTCGAGTCCAAGTTTGCCTGAAATACTCAGCCTATAGGAGGTTTTATGAAACAGTATATCATGCCAGATAAAAACCCTTCCCCTTAATAAATTTAAGAAAATAAGAAAGAAGGAACACTGCAGCAGGCCTACTGACCCATGCGAGACAGCTCCATGACTTCCCCCTCAGACCTGACTACCTGATTGTTATGTGTTTTGACTACCTCACTATTTTCTAATTAATGATAATCACTTCAGTTACCTAACTTTTAAAATCAATAATGTATATTAAATGTAGGCTCCCATAACCTGTGCCAGTTTAGAGTAAGAATTAGTATTAGTCTGGCCAAATGCCTAGACATGCTAATGGTTTTCTTTTTAATTAATATTTTATAATATGTAAACCACACACTGTAAGCTTTCAAGGAAATAAACATTTTAATGTACTAACAGTGGGCATTAACCAAGTAAAAAAAAATTAAAGAATAGACTTAAAGGAAAATAATGGGGTGCCCATCATGTTAAAGTTCTTTATATAAACCCCTTTAGAAAGAGCTAAAGAAAATCTAATGAATAAGGAATATGAATAGCAGGAAAATTATTCTTTTATTGTTAATATGGTAGAATATGGTACCAATTTTTTATGGTAGAAATGGTACCAAATTTTTAATATGGTAGAAATGGTACCAATTTTTTAATATGGTATAATATGGTACCATATTGTTAATATGGTAGCATTACCCTATTGTTAATATGGTAGCAATATGGTATCAATTGTTAATATGGTAACCTAATATATTCAGTTTAAATGTATTTCTTTACTTAAAATACGTGGACCCCTTCTGATTTATTGTTTCCCGAATGGTTCAAGTGCCTTTCAAACGAATTTGTTCCCTAAGAATAATGTAAATTAGACTAGTCCTTTAGACCCCCCAAAATGCACTTACAAAAGCACTTACAAAAATACACTTACATAATTTCCCCGTTTGGGGCAATTAACCGGGGGCCCCTGTATATCAAATCTTATGCCTTTCGTAAATTATTACTTACTATAATATGAGTTATTACCTTGTACCTTGTTCAGCATAAAAATTTGGGGGTTACCCTTGGGCCCATTATGTACCTTTTTAATGTTGAGCTACAGTCCCTGGACCCATTATGTACCCCTTTTAATATTGAGCTACAGTCCCTGGGCCCATTATGTACCTCTGTAATGTTGAGCAAGTCCCTGGACCCATTATGTACCTCTGTAATGTTGAGCTACAGTCCCTGGACCCATTATGTACCTCTGTAATGTTGAGCTACAGTCCCTGGACCCATTATGTACCTCTGTAATGTTGAGCTACAGTCCCTGGACCCATTATGTACCTCTGTAATCTTTTGACTACCACCAGGATGGGTATGGGGTGCATATAAAGATATTAAACTGAACATAATATAAATAAGAACTATTACTGTAATATGATTCTCTTTTAATGTTAATGTAAATAATTCTGTTTAACCCTTTCAGGGTCGAGACCTCGATTCTTAACTCTCCTAGGGTCGAAACATTTTCGGAAAAAAAAAAAATTCTTGTGAAATGATAGAGCATCTTTTCCGATCATACGCCACCAAAATTATGAAATTTGTGAAAACTAACGGAATTATGCTCTCGCAAAGTTACAGTATCGAAGATATTTACGCTTCGGCGATTTCGCCCTTTGAGCCCTATTTTGGGCCATTCCAATGTCTCAGTCTACGAAAATCATAGTTTATTATTGTAGAATTGATTGAGTAAAAGAAACCACCAATTTACCGATTTCAACTACCCAATAAAGCGGTAGAAATTGGCAATTTTCCCCAATTTCACACAAATGTCAAAAGATGCCAATTTCAAAATAGGGTCCAGAATAAACAAGACAGACATTCCTGGCCAAAAATAACATTTTAGCTGTTCATTAGTCATGTCTCCAGGCTCCTATTGCATTACTTTTGCTTTCCTTTTTAAATTTTTATTCTCACAAAAATTGAAGATTATCTGTTATGTATCTACTCATCATTGTAAAAACGGTATAAATACAGTGGTCCCCGGTTTTCGTGATCTCAAACTCGAACATTTATGTAAGTGTATTTTCGTAATGCTGTTGCAAGTATATTTTTGGGGGTCTGAATAGACTAACCTACGTGACATTATTTCTTAAGGAAGTAAATTAGTTTTAATGGCACTTGAGCAGCATTCTGGCAATTTTCGGCAAAACCGAGGACCACTGTAATATCAGAGCACTTGTGCAAGAATATTAGACTACCCAGTTGATTGTATTGGACGCATGGCGTGATTTGTTTACTTTTGAACATAGGCAAAAATCGAACATTTTCGCTACTTTGCGCTCAGTTTCAAGGTACTTGTCATAGTGAAACCAGTCAAAATTACTCATTTCTTAATATCATCCATTCTATCAAATGAGACTAAGAAAACGAGAATACAAGCATAAATACCATACGAAAATAGACTGCAAATTCGTTGTTTTAAACCAAAAACACTGTCAGAGTTTTTCCCTCATTATGCACTGTGTGGTACAGGATTTTTATACTGTGCACACTGACTGCACAGTCCCATTCTCTCACATCTAGGCCTACCAGCCTGTTTCTGCTTGATTTGAAGGCACTAGAATTTAGGTGTACTAGTACGTCAAACGCCCTGGTGTGTAAGCCGTACTAGTATGTCAAAACCTTAAAAGGGGTTTTAATACCCATGCTTAGAAAGAAGAAATTTTGCAAAATAACTGCATGAAACATAATAAAACACAAAATTTTCCCCTCCTTCCCTGAGTGGCGATGTTTTTGGCCTTTGCCATCTTGTGGTGGCAATCTGAAACTCACTTATAGCATTATTATTTTTATTTTATTTTATTAACACATCGGCGATTCCACCAAGGCAAGGGGGCCCCGAAAAAAAAAAACTTTCTTCATCATTCACTCCATCACTGTCTTGCCGAGAGGTGCTTACACTCAGTTATAAAACTGCAACATTAACACCCCTCCTTCAGAGTGAGACACTGTACTTCCCATCTCCAGGACACAAGTCCGGCCTGCCGGTTTCCTGATCCCTTCATAAATGTTACTTGCTCACACTCCAACAGCCGTCAAGTATTAAAAACCATTTGTCTCCTTCACTCCTATCAAATACGCTCACACAGCTTGCTGGAAGTCCAAGCCCCTCGCACACAAAACCTCCTTTACCCCTCCCTCCAGCCTTTCGAGGCCGACCCCTACCCGCCTTCCCTCCACTAAGATTATACACTGATCATTCTGTCTCGTTCCATTCTCTCTACATGTCCAAACCACCTCAACAACCCTCCTCGCTCCTCTAATTTCCAAACTCCGAATTCTCTGCATTATATTCACACCACACATTGACCTCAGACATGACATCTCCACTGCCTCCAGCCTTCTCCTCATTGCAACATTCATCACCCATGCTTCACACCCATATAAGAGTGTTGGTATAACTATACTCATACATTCCCTTTTTACTTCCATGGACAAAGTTTTTTTGTCTCCACAGACCCAGACTCCACTCACCCTTTTTCCCCCTCATCAATTCTATGATTCATCTCATCCTTCATAGACCCATCTGCTGACATGTCCACTCCCAAATATCGGGAATACATTCACCTCCTCCATACTCTCTCCCTCAACCCTGATATCCAATCTTTCGTCACCTAATCTTTTTATTATCCTCATCACCTTACTCTTTCCTATATTCACCTTCAATTTTTTCTTCTTTTACACACCTACAATTCATCCAAACCTCTGCAACTTCTCTTCAGAATCTCCCAAAGCACAGTGTCATCAGCAAAAAGCAACTGTGACAACTCCCATTTGTATTTGATTCTTTATCTTTTAACCCACACCTCTTGCCAAGACCCTCATTCACTTCTCTTACAACCCCATCTATAAATATATTGAACAACCACAGTGACATCCACATCTTTGTCTAAGGCCCACTTTTACTGGAAATAGTCCCCTCCCTCCTACACTTCTAACCTGAGCTCACTATCCTCATAAAAGCCTTCACGTTTTCCCATTAACCTACCTCCTAGTCCATACACCTGCAACATCTGCCACATTGCCCCCTATCCACCTTATCATACGCCTTTTCCAAATCCATAAATGCCACAAAAACCTCTTTACCCTTATCCAAATACTGTTCACCTATATGTTTCACTGTAAACATTTGGTCTACACACCCCTCCCTTTTCCTAAAGTCCCCTTGTTCATCTGCTATCCTGCTTTCTGTCTTACTCTTATTTCTTTCAATAATAACTCTACCATACACTTTACCAGGTACACTAACAGACATATTCCCTATAATTTTTGCACTCTTTTTGTCCCCTTTGCCTTTATACAAAGGAACAATACACGCCCTGCCAATCCATAGGTACCTTACCCCTTCCTTACATTTATTAAATAATAGCACCAACCACTCAAAAACTATATCCCCACCTGCTTTTAACATTTCTATCTTTTCCCATCAATTCAAGCTGCCTTACCCCCTTTCATTCTACCCACTGCCTCAGAAACTTCCCCACACTCACAACTGGCTCTTCCACACTCCTACAAGATGTTATTCCTCCTTGCCCTATACACGAAATCACAGCTTCCTGTCTTCATCAACATTTAACAACTCCTCAAAATTTTCCCCTCCATCTTCCCGATACCTCTAACTCTCCATTTAATAACTCTCCTCTCCTATTTTTAACTGTCAAATCCATTTGTTCCCTAGGCTTCCTCAACTTATTAATCTCACTCCAAAACTTTTTCTTTTTTTCAACAAAATTTGTTGATAACATCTCACCACTCTCTCATTTGCTCTCTGTTTACATTGCTTCACCACTCTCTTAACCTCTCTTTTTCTCTCCATATACTCTTCCCTCCTTGCATCAATTCTACTTTGTAAAACCTCTCATATGCAACTTTTCTCCCTTACTACTCTCTTTACATCATCATTCCACCAATCGTCTTCTTCCCCCCCGCACTCACTCGCCTGTAACCACAAACTTCTGTTGAACACTCTAACACTACATTTTTAAATCTACCCCATTACATCTTCGACCCATTACCTACACTCTCACTAGCCCATCTATCCTCCAATAGTTGTTTATATCTTACCCTAACTGCCTCCTTTTTTAGTTTTTTAAACCCTTTCACCTCTCTCTTACTGCTTCTATTTTCCTTGTATCCCATCTACTTTTACTCCCACTGTAGCTATAACAAAAAAGTGATCTGATATATCTGTGGCCCCTCTATAAAAATGTACATCCTGAAGTCTACTCAACAGTCTTTTATCTACCAATACATAGTCCAACAAACTACTGTCATTACGCCTACATCATATCTTGTATACTTATTTATCCTCTTCTTCTTAAAATATGTATTACCTATAACTAAACCCTTTCTATACAAAAGTTCAATCAAAGGGCTCCCATTATCATTTACACCTGGCACCCCAAACTTACCTACTACACCTCTCTGCATGTTTCTCCCACTTTAGCATTTAGGCCCCCTACCACAATTACTTCTCATTTGGTTCAAAAGTTCCTATACATTCGCTTAACATCTCCAAACGTAGATCTACGTTTTATTTTTCATTCCTTCAAATTTAGTCGATAGGCCTGAGTTGCCTAGACATGAGAGAATGGGTCTGCTCTCAGTGTCGCGTTTTAAAAAAAATCTGGACCATTTAGTACTTTGTGGAGCACTAGTTCAATTGAGTGTCAGCTAGAGCAAATAGTGTGGCAAACACCAGGGTTACTATGTCATGTAACATTCCCCCTTATAAAGGAAAGTAAAAATAGGTTAGATAAATACATGAGTGGTGTGGGGGGGTGTGAGTTGGACCTGACCTTGTGCTATAGGTCTGATGCCATGCACCTTCCTTCAGAGGATGTGACCTGACTAGGTGGGTCATTGGTCTAAGCCAGGGAGTGACATGGACCTGCCTTGCATGGGCCAGTGGGCCTGCGCAGTGTTCCTTCTTTTATGTTGTTATGTATTCGGCAGGCTGGCTGGCTTTGGCTGTCTCTGGCTGCCTATATCTGTCTATATCTGTCTATATCTCTGTTATATCTGTCTATATCTGTCTATATCTTTTCTATATCTATCTGTCCTATATCTCTGTCTATCTATATATATCTGTAATATCTCTCTCCACATGTACACTAAGTACAGTTATTATACATAGTGTAAATTACCTAGGATAACCCAAAAAATTTCCCGGCAAAGTGCTATACAATGCTTGTAGATATAAGACATAATAAGCATGACTGGCAAGTAATACGCTTTGTCATGTCACTTCTGCATCGTGTATAATACCTGTTCGTTTGACCGCCTCTACAGGGTTCCCTGCTCACATTCATCAAAGTCATTGGGCTGTCAGTGTTATCTGACACTTGTCATAACACCATTCTTCAAGGAGTTTCATATTATACTCCAGGCACACATAGGCAGGCAGACAGAAAGGCGGGTAAGCAGAGCTTTGACAGATAATAGCAGACACATAGATAGACAGACAGATAACAGATAATAGACAGACACATAGATAGACAGACAGACAGACAGATATATAGACAGATAGATAGACAGACAGATAGATAGAAGACAGATAGATAGACAGACAGATAGATAGACAGATACAGACGGTGAAAACAAAGCGAGGGGTTCCCCGCCCCTTCATTCATCAATGTCACTGCCTTATCAGTAGTTACCTGACAATTGGCATAACCCATTCTTCAAGGAGTTTCATATATACTCCAGGATGTCTAAAACATTGCTGGGACCTATAAATACTTCGATATATTTATAGACAATAATAATGACCAAGGCAGGTGAATATGTTCACCTGTTGGTGTGATTGTGACTACAGTCATCCCTTGGTTTTCCTTGTCCCAGTTCTCGCCCATTTTGGTTTTCGCCGACTTTTTCCGGGGAAAAATTTTTCTTAGTTTTCGCGATTGTTTAGTTTTCGCCGACCGTATGGGACCTGTCCACCAGTGCCGCGCACAAAAAGGCCGTAGGCCCGCCACCCCCGCACCTCCCACGCTCATTGTCACGCAGTCTAGCATTGTTTATGCTTGAGTGAACATCACCCCATGAGTTTATACAAAACATTTATTAACAATTCATTGTTTTGGGCCTTTAAATTTTTGTTGTGACTACTAAATATGCTACCATGGGCCCAAGAAAGCTCCTAGTGCCACTTCTTTGGTAAAGAAAGTGAGGAACACTGTAGAAATGAATAAAGAAATAATAGAAAAATATGATAGTGGTGTACGATTGCCGAGTGCCAGGATATACAAGAAAAACCCATCAACCATCAGTTCCATTGTGGCAAAGAGAAAGGAAATCACGGAAGCTAATGTTGCGAAAGGTGAATACTATAACGAAACAGAGATCACAAACAATGGAAAATATGGAGAAATTGTTATTGGTGTGGATAAACCAAAACTGCTAGCGGGTGATAGTGTTGTGCAATCCATCATATGTGAAAAAGCAAGGCGTTGCATGCCGATCTTGTAAAGAAAATGCCTGGAACCAGTGTTGAGGTTGATGAATTTAAGGCCAGCAAAGGCTGGTTCGAAAACTTCAAGAAGCGAAGTGGCTAACAGTGTTGTGGGCATGGTGAGGGTGCCAGTTCAGATAAAGATGGGGCTGAAAAATTTGTGCGTGAGTTTAAAGAATATGTAGAGGCAGAAGAATTTAAACCCCAACAGTGTTTAATTTTGACGAAACAGGCCTCTTTTGGAAGAAAATGCCAAGGAGGACCTACATCACGCAGGAGGAAAAGGGAATGTCAAGACACAAGCCTATGAAAGACAGGCTAATTCTTATGTTGTGGGAACGCTAGTGGGGATTTAAAAGTGAAGCCTTTACTGTGTATCACTCTGAAAATCCCAGGTGTTCAGGAACTACAGTGTTGACAAGAGTAAACTGTGTGTTTTGGAAGTCTAATGCTAAGGCATGGGTCACTAGGGAAATTTTCCTGGAATGGTTTAATCAAGTGTTTGGCCCCAGTGTGAAGAAATATCTATTGAGAATAAATTGCCATTAAGTGCCTCCTGGTAATGGACAATGCTCCTTGGTCATCCTCAAGACTTGGAAGACCAAATGCCTAAGGAATTCAAATTTGTAAAAGTGAAGTTCTTGCCTCCTAACACCACTCCTCTCCTCCAGCCCATGGACCAGCAGGTCATTGCAACTTCAAAACTGTACACCAAAGCAATGTTTCAAGGTGCTTTGATGTAACCTCAGACACTAGATAGACCCTAAAGAGTTCTGGAAGGCTCGTTCGATATCTTCCATTGCATAGGCCTTATAGATAAAGCTTGGCAGGGGGTGACCTCCAGGACAATGAACTCTGCTTGGGGAAAGTTGTGGCCAGATTTTGTCCCAGAGAGGGGTTTTGAAGGGTTTGAAGCTAACCCTGATGAACCTATGGAAGTTGTGGAAAGTATTGTGGAATTGGGGACTTCTATGGGGTTGGATGTGAATGGAGAGGATGTGGAAGAGTTGGTGGAGGACCACAATGAAGATCTAACCACTGGAAGAGCTCAAGAGCTTGAGCTGCAACAACAACAAAACAGATCTGGGGGAAATTGCTTCAGGGGAAGAAAGATGTAAAGGGGCCTTCTTCGAGATTAAGGAGATTTGTGCAATGTGGAGTAGGGTGCAATCATTTGTGGAGGAACATCACCCTGACAAAGATGTTGCAATCCGTGCTGGCTACTTTTCAATGACAATTCCATGTCCCATTTTTGGGACATTTTAAAGAGCCGCCAGATACAGAGCTCTTGGAGAGGTATTTATGCCACAGGTGTGCAGTGATCACAAGTGGTCCTAGTGGGATTAAAGACAAAGAAGGAAGTGACCCCAGATGAGGACTTGGTACCTAGAGTCCTTATGGAGGGGGATTCCCCTTCCAAAATAGGGTTTTCTTCCCTCTCCCCTTTCCCCCTCTCCCATCCAGCAACACAGTCTTCAATAAAGGTAATTTCCACATTCAGTTCATTCATTTGTGCATGTAAATCTATCTTTAAGGCCCCAAAAAAAAATTTTTTCCCAAAATTTGGGTTTCTGAAATGGATTAATTGAATTTCCATTATTTCTTATGGGGAAAATAGTTTTGGTTTTTGCCGATTTTGGTTTTAGCCAATCCTCTGGAACGGATTAAAAAACGAAAACTGAGGGATGACTGTATTTGAGTCTATTTCAGTACCTAATATTAGTGTTAGAACAAAGATTGGCTATGAAATCACAAGAACTATTATAAATTGTAATTATCAGAACATAAAAATTATATAAATTAAAATAAAAACTAGAAAAAGTATATCGGCAATACTTCTGCAAGCGGCAGGACTTGATGTTGCCGCAGGTGAGCATCCAGCCCCAAGGCGGGCTTATATCTCCGGTAAGTACTGGCCCTAAAAAAAAAATTTTTTTAGCCTATCCTGTTTATAAAAATGCGCTCTTCATTCTTTTTTTTTTTTTTTAATTTTTTTCAAAATATTTGGAGCAGTACACGAGTGAACGAGATCTACGTGTGGACAGTTTAAGGGTTAGGGAGAAAATTGTTTGGTAATGGACTTGAGCAGCCTTCTGGGAAAGAATTATGCTCGTAACTCGGGGTCCACTGTATGTCTTTCTACTTCTAATTGATAGGTTAATTAAGTGTATTCTAACCTAACCACTCTGTAATCCAGCAAACCCATTAATCCAGCCCTACAGGTCCAATGATGCTGGATTAGTGATGGCCAACCTATAAAATAGATTTGAAATGAAAGGTGATATGAAAAGGACTGGCAAACCCTCTCCAACATTTTGGGCTCTGAAACTGTCTAGAAATAGAGAGGTAAACTTAATTAAACCAGATAAACCTCACATACAGCCTATAAACACAACAAACAAATTTAATGTCTTCTTTTCTACTGTAGGATCAAAGCTAGCAAGCAAAATTCTAAGCTCAAATACCACCGAAAGACTACCTCACTGGCAACTACCCAAATATACTCTATACCTAGCTCCCAAATAACACTACTGAAGTCTCACATATCATTAAATCATTAAAAAAAAAAGTAGGAGATTTAAATAACTTGTCACCTTTCTATATAAAATCAGCTCACGTGTTGTCACCCATTATTGCAACATTGTTTAACAAATCTGTTGAGTCCTCACCTTCCCATCCATACTCAGGACAGCAAGGGCTACCCCAATCCTCAAGGGAGGTGACCCAACTGATCTGAATAACTAAAGACCTATATCAAACTTGCCCTTACTTTCTAAATTATTCGAGAAAATAACACACCTTATATCCAACAACATACTTAACCTGCAGTTTGGGTTTAGACCAAAAAAAAAGTACGAATGATGCTACTATACAAATGCTTGAACTTATACAGTAGAGCCCCACTTTACGGTAGGTTAGGTTCCAGGCTACCCCCGGGAAAAGCGGACAATGTCGGAAAGCAGAACGCTATTTTTATAAATGCAAAAAAAATGCCAGATAACAAGTTTATACTAACATATACAGTAGACTGTTGTTTAACATGGTTTTATTTATGGCAAGTTTTGGTTATAGAACTATTGAAGAATTGTGGCATATTTTTGTATAACACTTTGTAAAATCAACTTAACACGGTTCAGTTTGCGGGAGGAAAAATTGGAGCGTCACCCATGGATACACTCTGCCTGGCTGTGGGTTAGATCATTTGAATCAACGGGAAGATCTACTGCCATCTAAAAAAACTTGTTTGGCTTTTGGGGACTCCCAGGAATGTACAGTGGACCCGACTATTTGAACTTAACCCATTCCAGGAGCTAGTTCTCAACACAAAATGTTCGAGTGGTGATTTAATTTTTCCCATAAGAAATAATGGAAAAAACAATTAATCCGTTCCTGCTGTCAGGAGGCATGACAAATAGTACTTCACTGTGAAGTATTATCAACTCGACAGCTTATTTATCTACCCAATTCATCTAATATGACATAATAAACAATATAAATAACATAAAAACCTGATATACACTCTAGAATGAATAAAATATGTATGTCATTACGAATGTGGTGGCTGGGAAGGATGGTGGTGGCGGGTATTCTCGCTACAGCTGTGAAAACATCTTCCCATTCTTTCCTCCTTCAGACGTGTTAGTACAAGAGAAAACGGAGTTTGTAATGCTATCTGCATTATATCACTTCCAGTCAGCTTCAAGGAGTGAACAGAAATCATACGTGTCAGGCTGGTTACAGCACAACAACTGGTTTGTTTACAAAACTCCCAAACGTTCATTTAATCTTGTTTACTCACCACTGCCTCTACCACCACTGCCTCTACCACCACTGCCTCTACTACCACTGCCTCTACTACCACTGCCTCTACTACCACTGCCTCTACCACCACTGCCTCTACCACCACTGCCTCAACCACCACTGCCTCTACCACCACTGCCTCTACCAACCACTGCCTCAACCACCACTGCCTCTACCACCACTGCCTCTACCACCACTGCCTCTACCACCACTGCCTCTCACCACTGCCTCACCACCACTGCCTCAACCACCACTGCCTCTACCACTACCTCAACCATCCACTCTGCCTCTACCACTACCTCGAATAACCACTGCCTCTACCACCACTGCCTCTACCACTACTGCCTCTCACCACTGCCTCACCACCACGCCTCTACCACCACTGCCTCTACCACCACTGCCTCTCACCACTGCCCTACCACCACTGCCTCTACCACCACTGCCTCTCACCACTGCCTCACACTTAATGAACAAACTCCAAACAATTATAATTAAGTGTGAAATGTCTGGATGAGCGTGCAGGGTAATGTTCTCTGAGTGTAAACAACGCGGACTGCTCTCCAAGCGCCTGGCGGACAGGTGATGGACGCACTTGTTCGAATCGTGATATTTTGTTTGCATGGCGATATCGATTTTCTTGTTCTAATAACGATATGTTCCCATTGCCGAGCCGTTCGAATAGCAGGGGTCCACTGTAACCCTATTTTTCCCATAAGTTCTTCAGTTTGTCTAGCACGGTTTTAACTACCACAGTTTTCAGGAACGTAACTACCGTGTAAAACGATGGTCTACTGTTTAAGTTAGCAATAGAACTTGGCATTAAAAAACAATAAAAAGTTAAATACACACACAGTACACACAATACATGCCTTAAAATATTTGTAGTCCTAATGTAGAGTGAGAGGTGAGTAGTATTTATTGTAAGAAGTCAGGTGTGGGAGGTATGGTAGCCAGCCAGGCCACCCCACCACACATAATATACTACAACATTTAAAAAAACGGAATGGTAAAATGTAATACAGTAGGGCCCCGCTTTACAGCGTTTCTTACAGAATTCCGCTAATATGGACATTTCAAATTATGACCAAAACTCAATATACGGCTCCACTCACTTGACTTTCTAGTACAGTCACCGTACCTTCCTGGTTTGTTTACATTATCCGTGAGCCCATGAGCACCACGTCTCTCCATTATGTCTGGAAACTTTCCAAAATTTCAAGTGTTTTAACCCTTTCGGGGTCAATGCCATACTAGTACGTTTACGAGCAGGGTTGGTGCCGTACTAGTACGCCCAAATTCTAACGGCCTCAATTTAAGCAGAAAACGTCTGGTAGGCATCACATATGAAAGAATGGGTCTGTGTGGTCAGTGTGCAGTATATATAAAAAATCCTGCAGCACACACTGCATAATGAGAGAAAAACCTGACCGTTCTTTTCGATTTAAAAAAGCGACTTTGCAGTCGATTTCGTATGGTATTTATTGATGTATTATCGTTTTCTTGGGTTATTTGATAGAATGGAAGATATAT
>WNWK01026502.1:0-27302 GCA_009830355.1 Cherax destructor | reverse complement strand
CTAAATTATTACACTAGACAACAGACCCTTGTGTATCTTACTGACCATTGGCCAACACATCACATGTCATGCACGTAAGAGAGGAAATGTGGATTATCAACGATGATGGTGACCAGGCTGCCAGCTACCACAGATCCCTATTCTTCACATCACTCCAATACAGTGAAGAAATGGGGCCAGGAGCTATGAATGAACCCTTGCAACCACAATTCGATGAGTACAGTAACACTCCTTTCTCAAATCAAACTGCAATTGTTATCCAATATACAATGTGTTTAGCGCTTGGTTATGATTATAATAATCAGTACACAATAATGTAGCAAGATTTAAAGAACAGACTGGATACTAAATAGCAACCAATCACAACAACCCCCTCTTGATCCAGGGAATTGGATCTCTACTCTGGTTCCCTGAATAAAGCCTGAATGTATCCCCCACACAGGCGCTGTATAATCCCTACGGGTTTAGCACTCCCCACGAATTAAAAAATATATATATTTTTCACTGGAACGAGCAGCGCTATATGGTCCTTTTGGGTTTAGCGCTTAGTTATGATTATAGTAATAATAATTGGAAAGAAAAAACATCTCATGCACTAAGTCCCAAGACGGAAACTCAGTAAAAATATCCTAGTGGGCAGACGAGTCTCGTGACATAACTGAGGGCAGCTGCAACTTATATAGTGTTACAAATTTTGATGGAAGACAGTCGACAACGTTGTCAGACCGCCACAGGGCTCAGATCGCAGGAGAAATACAGCAAATCGCTCACTAAGTGCTCCCTAACGGCTAATGGACGCAAGTTGACATAGCAAATGAACTAACACGTCGTTCAGCTGATCAATAACTTGATTAACCGCTCGCATCTGAACCAGCAACTTTAAGCTTTTCTTGGCACATCGTCTTTCTAATGTGAGGTACTGGTGAAGGGCTCTTGATCCGAGGAGTTAAGGCTAATCTCTCCTTCCTCGGATCAAACCTGATTACTTAACACTAAGTTCCTTTCAAGGATACCAGTGAAAGTATACATAAATATCTCTAGCGAAGCAGTGTTCTTAATTCATGCTGAGGGCTCTTGATCCAAGGAACTGGAACTGTCCTGTCCTTGGATCGAACTTGATTACCTCTCATTTTCCCACAGGCACTACATGACCCCTACGGGCTTAGCGCTTCCTGTCTTAAATATAAGAATCCGTTATTTTCATTTAAGGCCGAAATCAGGTATCAAATACAAGAGCTTGTAAGCCATAGGTTTAGCGCTCTATTTGATTATAATAATATAATAATAATTGTAAGCCATAAAACACAATGGGGCGGGTAACAGGTACGACACAAAATACAAATGAAAAACAGCGTTATTTTTTTTTTACGTTATGAAAAACCCAGCGCTATTTTTAATATAAAAACGTTATTTTTTATGGTATACAAACCCAGCAAAATTTTTATGGTGTGAAAAACCCAGCGTTATTTTTTTTTTGGGATGAAAAACCCAGCGTTATCTTTTATGGGATGAAAATTCCAGCTTTGATTTTTATGGGATGGAAAACCCAGCACTAGTAAGCCAGAGGTTGTTTGACCACCGATATACGTACAGTACTGGTAGGTCAGCACAGGATATATACACCAAAAGGTGCACTTCTCTCAGCGTGTATATATATATCGCTGTATAACCCTTGTGGTTTAGCGCTTCTTTGATTATAATAATGGGTATATATATATATATATATATATATATATATATATATATATATATATATATATATATATATATATAATATATATATATATGAGAGAGAGAGAGAGACAAAATACATTGACAAGAATACAATAGGAAGTAAAACAACATAGATAACAACTCAGAGCTACATGTCAAATACTTCGTCCAGCTCCCGGCAGTGGGCCGCGTGCCCAGAATGCTGCAGGCATTTTCCCTCTGGATCGCAACACTGAGTCTCTGAAAGAGGAAGCTGGTCGCCCTGTGGTCCTTGGTTTCTATGATGAGTTTTTCACCCAGCTCTTTGAGAAACTTTAGAGCACACTTGCCCCATGCTCCAAGGGTCTCCGACCCTACTCCGCGCTGTATGACCCTTGTGGTTTAGCGCTTCTTGATTATAATAAATAATTCCGACCCTATTGGGATGAAGTTATAGCAAGGGGAAATATATATATATATATATATATATATATATATATATATATATTATTGTGGTATTTCTACCCTATCTGGGGTACCAGCAGCATTGTTTCTGGCTCACATAGCAAGTCGAGAGTGTCTTCCTTCATCCCAGAGCGCCAACGTAAAAGCTTGCTGTGTGAGTTCTTCGAAAGCGCATTTCCAAGTCTGTCAGCAGTCAACGACCAGGAACATATTCTCGCCACCTACACTCGTCGTTTATTCATCATTAGACTCTATTCTGTTATAGACATTCGTGTGTGTGAGACATTTAAGCAGTGAATTTTCTTAGTGACATTTAAAGACTTGTGTTTCAGTTTCGTGTAAATTTGTTTCAAATACTTTTTCAGTATTCAATGTGCTCGTATCTCATTTTTATCTATGTTCCTTGTGTAAACTCGTACACATGCAGTAAGTACTTGTGTATAAATTTTCTTGTCCTTGAGTGCAGTATTTGATTTATTTCATTATTATTGCAGTCTTGTGCATTATTAATTCCCTGTCTTTAATTTTCTCCCAGTGCATTCCCTTGTGTTTTTTGCAGTGTCTGTGCATAGTTCCTTATTGTTTATGCCCCAGTGTTCCTAGTTGCATATTTCATTTTCCTGTGTTCCATTCAGTGTGCCCCATTAATTTTTGTGCCAGTATCTCACATGTTTTAGTTCAACAGACAGTTTACAGTTTTGTGTCAATCTGTGTCTCATTTTTTTTAATTTTTTTGCAGAACATGTTCATTGAATATATTTTGTCTGAAGCAGCAAGAACTATCTCTTTTTACAAATATTTTTATATGCAAGATCTTATTGCATAAACTATCACATGCACTGACTGAATCTCATTGTGTTGTGTATTCTCCTGCAAAGCTGTAAGTTTTTATTTTATCTTATTTCAATTTGTGTATTATTGTCTTTGTGTTGATCTTATCAATAATTCCTTGAACAAATTCACTCTTAATATTCATATGTAAAGTAAAGTAATATTCATTATAATCATTTTCATTAGTTTTCTTAAGTGAACTAAGAGTTAAAGTGTTCATTCTCCTTGTGCCCAGTGCAACATTGATTTTTTTAGTTGATGCAGTAAATTGTTTATGCAATACCATACATTGATTTTACTTTAATATTATTCTCCAGTAGTGATTACTTGTTCATGTTATTTTGCATACAGTATTGTGCACTTTATTCCATTTTACTCAGTGTTATCCTGAAAAGTACTAATAATTCAATGCTAGTTGTCAGCATCATAGTTAATTCTTCAGCCAGCAATGCATATTAAATTCTAGTGTCATTTTCTTTTAAGAAAATTTGTTTTCTAGTATTTTTCCAGTTGAATACAATTTTATTGCTTGTATTTCCACTTTGCATTGATTTATTATTTCTCATCTAGTAATTTTGTTTTAAATTCCAATAGAGAGAGATCATTTTTGCAGTTAATCCATACAGTAGTCAGTATTGCCTTTTTATTGCAATTTGTAAAGTAATTCCTTAAAAATTTTAGTCAAAATTCAGTGAGTGAGTTGTCATTTCTTATGCAGTGTACATTTGTTGTTTTAACCCCTTTTCTGCATCTAGTTCAATGACTTCCTAATTACCATTTTAACTAATTGTGTACTGTGAATATTTTATCATTCTCATTTTTACCTGAATTAGTCCTTGTGCAATTTTCATTGCAAGTATGCCTCACTTACCTTACAGTAGTGTAGCTAATGACGGCATTCAGTCCCCTAATGTTCCAAATGCCCTTGCTGAAATTCATGATAGTTCCTTAACGACTGCTAGACCTACCCAGTTACAGAGTCAATATAGTTTCCTTCGTGATCCTGATAGTTCCTTACCGACTGAAAGACAGTATCTAGCTCTTGAGCAATGTGTTTGTTCTCACAGCTTGTATCAGAGAGTTATAACAGTTCTGCGGAATGTGAAGTTCAAAGTCAGTCCTGATAGCTTTGTGCATTATGTATTAACGTAGCCGAGCGGTCAAGATACTGGTATTACTGTCACTCCTGTCTGGAATTCAGTCCCTACAATATCTTGCATGCAAGATAGCGTTCAGATGCCTAGGGTGCCGGAGGTATCCCGGACCGCCTTGAGTACTGAGTCTATCCTTGCAATGTTGCTAGTTCAAGTAGTAGTTCCTCTCCAGGGGACGCTTTGTTGAAGAAAGACTACTTGAATGAGTTATAGCATCTCTCGCTGATGCAAAAGTAATTGCAGAAAGCCGTTTCTGTTGCTAGTGTATTCACTAGAGTGCCAGTTGTTGTCCCTCGTGTTCCAGATAGTGTTCTTTCCAGTTGACAGTAAGTCCTTTGCAGAGTAAAGTGTCGTGTGTCGAGTAATTATTACCTGCAGTAATAGATAGTGAGAGCCGTTCTCCTTTGCTCATACTTTGTGTTATTGAGTTATCTATTTTACCCGGGGAGAGTCCTTCCACTCCACCGTGCCGTTCATTCCTCCAGTAGGAAAGTGTTCCCAGTTCTTAGTGAATAAAGAAAACTCAGTTTAAGAGATTATTTGCATTTGCTAGCCGAGTCCTTACTAAGGCTGAACACAATTTTACAGTTATGCAAATCCAATGTAGTTGCTGATGCTTTGTCGCGTCATGTCAGTGTAGTAACTGCCGATCCTCCATTTAGTGCTGAGGATGTAAAGACTGCTCAAAGACAAGACCCCTTGTGGTCTGGTGTGGTTCGATTCCTGCTCCAGAAAGACCTTATTCTCTCTGTGAAGCAACCAGCACCCATTAGTGACTTTGTTATGAACCAAGAATTACTGTATCGCACTACCGAGTTGGGTAATCCTAGTAGAAGAGTATACCAATTAGTAATTCCACAGTCACTAGTGAAAGTAGCCTTGCAGCTAGTTCACGATGTACCAGATGTTCAGCAATGCCAAAACTCGATCAAAAGTTCGTTTGTCCTTATAGAGTAGTCGAAGATATATTAACGGCAACAAGTATAAAGTTAGAGAAATTAGTACGGGTCAGTTTAAAGAATCGCATTTAGATCATATGAAGTTAGTATGCGATGATGTTGACGAAGTCACTGACACCCCTGACAATCAGATAAGTGAGACAGAATCTGATATTTCTCCTGTTGCTGTACCCTCTACCTCTAATGATCAGTCAGATCAACCTGAATGTCGTTATTCCCTACGTTACCGACAAGTGTTAAGAAATCCTAAAGTATCATTTGTAGATACCAGTGTAGATCCTCCTCAATCAGAAGTTGAGTTACCTATTGTAACAGAGTTTGATCCACCCAGAGATGATAATTATACAGCCTATATCAATCTCACCCTAGCAGAGTTGGGGTTAAAAGTAACTAACCTGTATAGATAAATATGTAGTAAGCGTTTAACTGTGTGTTATAATATCTACTTAGTATTATTCAATTTTTTTTTGTGTTCACGTTCTCTCCGAGTTCTGAGAATTAACAGTATAGATTTGTGTGCACCATATCTACCTTGTCTGTTAATCACTACCTTCTTGTAAATATATTTCCTCAGAATTCGTAGATCACATGAAGACAGTTCGATCGAACAAATTATTTTTTTTATCTCTTTTATCATGATTTTTCTAGAATGAGCTCATTTAATTAATTCCTATGTATCAAGATGCATCATATAGTAATGTAGATTATTCCGTCACGATAATATCCATGTGAAGTATAATGTTCAACTGTTGTGTACTTTGACATTGTATAGAATCAGCTGAGAGTTGTTGCCTGTTGCCCTTAGTTTGTATAGTTGTATGTCGAGACGCCATACGTAGCATGCCCGAGCTGTACGGGTTGTACTTATAACGGCTGTTCACGTGATTTCCAACCTCTGCCCATGTGATCTGGCATCAGCCAATGATAGGCCTGCCTTTTGAATGCCTCTGCGCCAGGCGGCCTAGTGATCAGTTAACACCCAGACTCAGTGCAGGACAGACACACAGGCATAGGCTCTCAGCTCCCATATATCCAACGCCTCATTAAACGCTACCAAAACCCAAGCTCATCGTCTGTTAATATTACCAAATCTATGAAAAGAACCCCACAACACATCTCTCTCTCTCTCTCTCTCTATTTAAAACTAAGCAATATATCGGGTAAAGGGTGGAGTTGGAGTCATTTGTGAAGTTTACTATAGTAAGGCTGCTTTTCCATTATTTCAGTAAGGTTACTTTTCATTATTGCATTAAGATTACTCTTCCATTATTATAGTCGCTTTTCTTTTGTTTCCAGCTTCTTATCGATAATGATTCTTTTGGCCAAAATATTTCATAGATAATAGAAAGTCATATTACAGCTCATAATTTATTATTATTATTATTATTGAAACTATTGACAATTTTTCTTAGTATATGCGTTTCACAAACTTTTTTTTATGTAAAATTGCAAATCAGGTTTTGCAGGAGTGTGAAGCATTTGTCACATTGCAGTGAGGAAGCCACAGTTGCATAGCCACATAGTTTGGCAGTACGTAGTGATGTGTAGTCGAGGTAGATGGTTGGTAGACGCTCCCTGGCTGGCTCTGCTGACTCACTCTTGCTCACCATCACTCGCTGGAGTCCCTACAGGTTACATGCACTCTTTATTCGTCAGGTATTAAGTCCTGACACGGGTCTTTGACGCGTTGCTGGATCCCGAAGGAGTGTCGGTGCGGGGAGGGGTGGAGGTACATGGTGTAGCTGTATACGGATTTACTGCTAATAATATATGTCCTTAATAATGTGAGAAATCACGAAAGCGCTTGGATGTTCACTATTTTTTCACAGTGGTTGTTTTGCATATTGTGATGTCACCTGTTTTACTGTTATTTTATTGCAACACTTCTAAGTTTTATTATTATTATTATTATTATTATTATTATTATTATTATTATTATTATGCTATTGTTGTAAAGATTGACAATACTGGGAAATTCAGAGACTGAAATTTACAAGGTGTGTAAGGCTCCAGCTATTAGCCCAAATCACATTTTTATAGGGAGACCCGATTACATAATGGATCCACGTTAATGGGATCGCATACCCATCAGTCCTGCCCGTCAAACTATATTCCACTATATCGTGAAAGTAAATATATTTTGCTTTTTTTTGACACTGGGTCTGGCTGTTGCGACCCTGTCTCGCATTTTTGAGGTCGCCGGATCGAATTCCCGTACACATTCATCACAGCTGTCTGGCCGTTAGACATCCGTGATAGATGTGTCAGAAGAATCCCATGTAGAGCAGATGATAGATAAATTTTATGCAAGAGCCCTTAGTATTCTGTGGAGAAAGAGCTTAGATCTAGGTGAAATACCGGAGGCCTTAAAGAGTGCAGACATAGCTCCTTTGCATAAGGGAGGTAGTAGAGCAATAGCTAAAAATTACAGACCAGTAGCCCTCACTTCTCACATCATAAAAATCTTTGAAAGAGTGATGAGACGGCAGATTACAAACTTCATGGACCAGCACAACCAACATAACCCGAACCAGCATGGCTTTAGAGCGGGTCGATCATGCCTGTCACAGCTGCTGAACCATTATGACAGAATTACGGAGGCATTGGAGGACGACCAAAACGCAGATGTGATTTACACAGATTTTGCAAAGGCGTTTGACAAATGCGATCATGGAGTGATAGCGCACAAAATGAGGGCCATAGGCATTACTGGGAAGGTAGGCAGATGGATATTTGAGTTCCTAACACACAGAACACAAAAAGTAGTAGTGAACAGGGCAAGATCCAGCATCAGCGAGGTCAAAAGCTCAGTGCCCCAAGGCACTGTCCTGGCACCTCTGCTGTTTCTCATCCTCATAGCAGACATAGATAAAAACACCCAGCACACTTTTGTATCATCATTTGCAGATGACACTAAAATAAGCATGAAAGTCACTACGGTAGAAGACACTGAAAAATTACAGGAGGACATAAGCAGGGTCTTCCAATGGGCAGTGGAGAACAACATGACGTTCAATGGTGATAAGTTTCAGCTGCTTAGGTATGGAAAAAATGAAGAACTCAAAAGGAACACTATATACAAAACGCAAGAGGGTCACCACATAGAACGAAAGGAACACGTAAAGGACTTGGGAATAATTATGTCTGCTGATCTGTCTTTTAAAGACCATAAGAAGACAAAGATCACAACAGCCAGGAAGATGACGGGGTGGGTATTGAGAACTTTCAAAACAAGGGAAATAATGCCGATGGTGACACTCTTCAAATCGCTAGTGCTCCCTCACTTAGAATACTGCTCAGTGCTGACGGCCCCGTTCAGGGCAGGAGAAATATCAGAGCTGGAACAAATTCAGAGATCGTTTACGGCTCACATTGAGCCATTGAAACATCTAAATTATTGGGAACGCCTTCAAGTCTTGAACATGTACTCATTGGAGCGGAGGAGAGAGAGATACATGATAATATATACTTGGAAAGTACTTGAGGGACTGGTCCCAAATCTGCACACTGCCATAACAACATACTGGAGTGAAAGATATGGGAGAACGTGTAAAATAAACCCAGTGAGGAGCAGGGGTGAGGTGGGGACAATACGGGAGCACTGTATTAACATCCGGGGTCCCAGACTATTCAACATCTTACCAGAAGATATCCGAAACACGGCTGGAACCAGTGTAGAAGCCTTCAAGAGGAAACTGGACAAGTATCTTCATCGGGTGCCAGATCAACCAGGCTGTGATGGATATGTGGGTCAGCGGGCCTCCAGCAGCAACAGCCTGGTTGACCAGGCAAGCACCAGACGAGCCTGGCCCATGGCCGGGCTCAGAGAGTAGATACTCTCGAAACTCTTCAAAGGTATATCAAAGGTAAGTTGGTAATCGTTGTGTTGCGTTAGAACAGGTCAGGATTACAGTACTTTTATATGTGAGAAATCACGAATGCGCTTGGAACTTGGAATGTATAATCAAGATATTAAACTTAAACTATTGAATCTCAAAATATTTTTGTGAAAACCAAGATTAAGCGTTTATTATAATTTAATTAGCCTAGGGCTCTGCAAGTTACATTCATTATAACTGTGAAAGGTACAGTGTTACGTGTCATCATCTTAAACTAGGCATTGTTTACCTTGTTTAAGATGATGTTTTGTCTTGACGCGCAAAATGATTCAGCTTTATTATGGTTGTCATTGTTGTTAGTCCCTCTGGAAGTCGTGTGTAAATTCTTCACTTAGAAGATAAGTAAGATATGAGCAGCAGTTTAATATCTTGACACAAATAACCCACACATAGAAAGTAACTTATGACGACGTTTCGGTCTGACTCGGACCATTAACTAGTCACACTGTGACTCACGAAATCGTAATGACACGATTGCAAACAAACCATACTACGGGTGGGGTTCGAACCCGCGGTTTTGAGACTCTGTGACCGCGGGTTCGAACCCCACCCTAGTATGGTTAGTCACACTGTGGCTAATTAATGGTCCAAGTAGGACCGAAACGTCGTCATAAGTTTGTTTCTCCTATGTGTGGGTTATTTGTGTATTGTTCCAGTCACGGTATTGTGACTTTTTGTTCTATTTTGGTATCTTTATTGTCTGTATTGTGTACCATTAATGTAGTGACTCTTCATTTGCCACCATTAAATAAAACATTTCGAAAATTATGAAAGGAATCAGGGCAGTTTGTGAAACAAAGATTTGCAGTTTATATTAAAATTATGGCCAACTCTCACAATTAAGTGCACTCTGGTGTTCAGACCATTATTTAAATGTGACGCTGTCAAATATATAATTGTATATAGAGACAAACTGTTTATTATATACAGAATCGAATTGTAGAATCGAACCTTACGGCTTCACTTGTAAATTTGAGTTTATCTACAAAATTGAGTTTCAAGTAATTCTCGTCCAAATAGGTGGACAACTCCGGAAGATTTTGGGGACTTTGAAAGTGAATCACCTGGGTTTTTATCACCATGAGAGATCTAGGTTTAGCGGCATATTAATCTTCCTTCTTGGTACAGATACACGCAAGAAGTCTCTTATTCGTCTTAGTAGTCCAGGAGGGTTAGAAACACACGATAATCCAAGAAAGCTAAGCATTGTGTACTCTTTTTAGGTCATCCCCTCGATGCAGCCCACAACAATAGAGTAACTCAATACACAAATAACCCGCACATAGAAGAGAGGAGCTTACGACACTGTGACTGTAAATGGTCCAAGTCGGACCGAAACGTCGTCGTAAGCTCCTCTCTTCTATGTGCGGGTTATTTGTGTATTTTTCCAGTCACGGTATTGTGCTTTTTTTGTTATAGAGTAACTCAGCCTGAGAGGCACAGTTGTCTCATTGCTTGGTACAAACACACACCAGTTTGAACCACACATTACCCTCCTTGCTTGGTACAAACACACACCAGTCTGAACCACACATTACCCTCCTTGCATGGTACAAACACACACCAGTCTGAACCACACATTACCCTCCCTGCATGGTACAAACACACACCAGTCTGAACCACACATTACCCTCCCTGCTTGGTACAAACACACACCAGTCTGAACCACACATTACCCTCCCTGTTTGGTACAAACACACACCAGTCTGAACCACACATTACCCTCCTTGCTTGGTACAAACACAACACCAAGTCCACACTCAGACACTGTGCTCGCCTAATTTACTGCAGACTCTATCACATACTGCCCTAACTCGTAACACTAAAAGAACATTTTTCACCGATACTCTATTTTTAAAGTTGTGTGGCCACGTGAAGACACAGATGGCGCACGGGGCAACAGCAAGACTTGGCACAACAGTAATGGTCAGGGACTGAGGCGGAAGCACCAGGCAAATACCTGACGCTGAAGGCAAGAACACATAGGAATAAGGCATAATGTAGTGATTTTATTATTATTATTATTATTATTATTGGGAAGATCTAAACCTAAGATCAAACAGCAGCACCAGGGAAATGGGACGTGTGGGGAGTAATCAGGTTTGATCCGAGGCTGGGAAGAGTGGCTCCAATTCATGTAGACAAAAAGCCCTTCTTTGGGTCCAGGGGGGGAGGGAGAGGAGGGAGAGAGAGGGGGGAGGGGAGGAAGAGGGATAGTGAGAGTGAGTTCATCTGTGTGTACTCACAGATTTGTTTGCGGAGAACGAGACTCAGCTCCTGGCCCCGCCTCCTTGATTATTGTCGACATCACTGATTTCTGGCCTCTAGGCCTCATCATATCTACTCTTGAAGCTCTGTATAGAATTTGCCACTGCCTCGTCCAGTTCATTGCATTTTTAAACCTCCTTGAGAATAAAGAGAGGCTTCCTTACTTCTCTATGGATCGTCGTATCATTTGGCTTGTGTATTTTCATCTTCCATCTGTGTCCCCTTCCTGGCCCTCTTCAAGTGTATCTGCCCTTCAATGGAAATAAGTCATTCTGATTTTTTTGGGTTCTCCACACATATGCTGCTATGTATGATAATCTATGTAACTGCATTTGTGTATACCTGAATAAACTTACTCTTAAAATTTTATATGTTGTAATCATGTCTTGTCCTCTCCATTGGGGGCCTCCAGTCATGTCCCCCAGGATGCCACCCACACCAGTCGGCTAACACCCAGGTACCTACTTACTGCTAGGTGAACGGAGACAGCACGAAACACGCCCAATGTTTCCATCTTGAAGGGGATTGAACCACGGACACTCAGTATGTGAGGCGACAGCGTTCCAGTTCCTTGGATTAAGGTCCCTTCGGCATCAAGGTATCCCCCTCTTGAAGGGTAGAATTATTATTATTATAATCAAATAGAAGCGCTAAACCACTCTTGAAGGGTAGAGGAGGTATTAAAGGGAGCTTGTAAAAAACAGCTGGTTGTCTGGCTGGCTGGTCAGACTTGTCATGGCTCCAACTGCTGCTAGTGTTTTGTTTATCAGGAAACTGGGCAATTATTATTATTAATTATTATTATATTTAGCTGGAAGCTAACAAAAAAAAAAAAAGAAACTACAGTACGGGTGGAGTTTTACGACTCACTCGCCATGGGTTCTAACCCCACCCGTACCCTGGTTTGTTTGCAGTGGTGTTATTACGATTTCATGAGCCTGGACGCTAAATACTGTATTATTATAATCAAGGAGGAAGCTCTAAACCCGTAGAATTATACAGCGTCTGTGGGGGTGATGTGGAAGGTATTTAGGGGCTTAATTCAGGGAACTGGAGCACAGATCAAATTACCTAGATCAAGAGCCTCTCACCAGCGTAAAGGAACCTTCTCTGAGGGGCTAAATACTGTAATTGTACTTGTGTGTACCTGACGTAGTTGAGTGTCAAGTGGTGACCCATTTGTAAGGCGTCGCTGGCCACCAGTACCAGTGGTTAAGCAACCGCTGGCTAGATGAATTAGACGCACGTGAGAGACCTGGGTATCTATTTTGAAGACGTTGACAACACATGTTTAAAATAAAGGTACCCAGGTGTTGTACATGTGTTTCATCAAGTTGTCGGCAGTGTATATACTTTTGAGTGTCCGCAGCTCGATAGCTAGCTCACTCAACTCACACACTGAGGTCCGGGGGTCGATCCCTCGGTACGGCTGAAAAACATTAGGATGTGTTTCCATAAGACACCTGCTGTCCATGTTCACCCATCTGTAAAATGAGTACCTGGGTGTTAGTCGACTGGTGTGGGTCGCAACCTGGGGACAAAATTGACCTTATTTGCCTAAAATGCTCCGCATAACAAGGGGCTTTCTATATAGTAGTATGTCATTGATGTCAGCTATGGTCTGTATACCTTGTACATGTGCTTGTAGAAATAGATATATTATTATTAAAGCTTAGTTGGTTAATGGAGTTTCAACCTCATCGATTACACCTGGGTCATTAATTAAGACTGCACGTTACTTATTCACCTCCAGACAAGATTACTTTAATCATTTTAGGGATTAAACTCTCGAATATATATATATATATATATATATATATATATATATATATATATATATATATATATATATATATATATATATATATATATATATATATAATATATATATATATATATATGTGTTGTGGGTTCTTTTCATAGATTTGGTAATATTAACAGACGATGAGCTTGGGTTTTGGTAGCGTTTAATGAGGCGTTGGATATATGGGAGCTGAGAGCCTATGCCTGTGTGTCTGTCCTGCACTGAGTCTGGGTGTTAACTGATCACTAGGCCGCCTGGCGCAGAGGCATTCAAAAGGCAGGCCTATCATTGGCTGATGCCAGATCACATGGGCAGAGGTTGGAAATCACGTGAACAGCCGTTATAAGTACAACCCGTACAGAGAGAGAGAGAGAGAGAGAGAGAGAGAGAGAGAGAGAGAGAGAGAGAGAGGAGAGAGAGAGCGTTGCTTCAGAACACTAAATCACAGAGGTAAACAATACCCAGACATGAGCCCCACACGACCTACTTTTAGCTTGTGATCGATAAACACTTTGGTAACCTTGTTATCCCTCTGATGACAGCCAATGTTTGTTTCATCATTCAACATCAACATCAAAGACTGGTCTGGGACCAGGCCGCGGGGGCGCTGACCCTCGGAGACATCCTTCAAGACTTCAGGTTTTCTGGCTGACAAAGAGGAAGGAGTTAACTGAGACGAGTGTGGATAAATAGGTGCATTACCGATAACGAAGACAGGTACAGATTACAGAACATGCTTTCACTGGGGCAACGTTTCGCTGCGTACAAACATATGTAAAGCGAAACGTTGTTCCAATAAAAGTCATGTTCTCCAACTTGCGTCATTGAATTTATATCGGCGTGGCGATTGTAAGTAGGTGAGGGAGCGGTGTAATAGATGGCGCTGCTAGAAGTCCTTGGGACCTTTTTTTGTTTACTAAATTAATTTTCAGATCGACCGAGACTGTCTGCTGCATCAACCTTCGCATATTAATTCTCTGGCTGGTCATACCCTGCTAGGTCACACAAGTGGCAGGTCATACCCATTGTGGGTCACCCTTCACTCGTAACAGCACCCAAGAATTGTGCCCACTCATATGATAAACCATTGCTTAGTTTTAAAGTACAACTCAACCTAGACCACTCATGGACCAGTGAACTGGGATGCTGCCGGACGAGGTTTCCATAACAACTGTGCAAAGCATCACCAATGATGTCAGTTTCTGGAGATAAAGGCCCCGTGGCCTGATCGCTAAAGCTCTCGCTTCACATGGCGAGGGTCTGCGTTCGATTCCCAGCGCGGGTAGAAACATTGGCGTGTTTCTTTACACCGGTTATCTATGTTCACCCATCAGTTAAATGGGTACCTGGGAGTTAGTCGACTGGTGTGGGTCGCATCCTGGGACAAGGACCTAATTTGCGGGAAATGCTCTGCATAACAGGGGGCTTTCTATATAGTAGTATGTCATTGATGTCAGCTATGGTCTGTATACCTTGTACATGTAGTAAATAAAGATATTATTATTAAGATATCACCACTGATGCTAGTTCCTTGAGATATCTGATAAACCACAAGTGAGGTTGGTTACTTTAGATAACTGTTAACGAAGTAACATTTATGTTGATGTATGTTAAGATAACATCACCACATGACAGATGACTCTTGATTAATATAACGTCATTAAACGTTACTACATATGATGCTGATTCCTTGATATAATTATTCTAAACATCGTTATAATAGATCCTCGTTCCACCGCCTCCCGCTAATATCTCACACCTTATCTTACTCTACAAAGATAAAGACGATAACAAAGTAACCCAGTAACACGATAACTCCCAAAAATGTCAAGCATTGTGGTTTATATCTGTAATACCGCCCATAGCAGTCGACCAATACCCAAGTATTTACTGCTAGGTAACAAAGGCTGCAGGTGTTAACTAGTTTGCTATTCTCAGGTCACAAGTATGTCATACCTGTCTACGCCCCCAGGATTACACCCGGGTCCTCTGCACTACAAAGACAAAACCGTGTGTTCAGTCAACTTTTCTTAAGTAAATTCTTAATTTTGTTGTATTCGTGAAGCACTAAACCTGCATGGGTCATGCAGAGCAAAAAGTGACAGGTTCGATCCTTCATCTGCTAACAACGGCCCGGTATCTGAGCAATGTTGTTAGTAATGCACACGACTGTGTTGTAAGAATACAAATATGGGACGATCCCACCACTACCACTACTTGTGCATCTGGTGTTTCTTATATGCGGTTTTCTTGTGTAACGTGGTTTCACAGAATTTACTCTATGTGAAACGATAAAGCAGAGTGCGAGTGGTGGAGACTCGTCCGTCTGTGTCGTGAGACAAGACTCGCTACCTAGTTGTATTCAACTAGCCATCTTCTTTGCTCTTATAGTAGATAAAGTATATCTATTGGTTATCTCTTAGTGGTTCTGAGAGTATTCTTCCCCACGGCCTTGTCTAGGACCAGGCCGCCTCCTCCTCCTCCTAATAATAATAATAATAATAATTATAATAATAATAATAATGTTGGAAAAGAAACATTACAGGATTAAGAACAATTAAACAGCACACATGAAAGTGAAGATATATGTATGTAAGTAGAAGTTGGTAGGATTTACCTGTAGTCTTACGTGTTCATTAGAAAAGAAAAGATCAGCCATCCTGCCTGAGTACAAAATAATTAACAGGTCTTTCACACCCGTCTAAGAGGACGGTAGTACCCCCCTGGATGATTGCTGTCTACCAAGCTCCTACCTACTAGATGTGGACCGACAATGAGATTGTTTAAGTGACTGAGGGTTAATCGCTAGTGAAGTCTAAGCTTGAGGCACTGACGTCAGCGGACATCTAAATGAATAAAACATGGAGTAGTGGGCAGTATGTATGAATTAAGTGATATTAAAGGATACACTGGTCTGTAACTAGGGTGACAGCAAAGGTTAGGACGAAGGGAACAATAAACGAAAGAGTGACGCTAAGGGTAGAAGAAGAAACAAAGAAAATGAAGACTATTCGTTTTATTAAACCCAAAGGATAATAACACAGGATATCCTTAGAAAGCCATGCAGTGTGGCTTATATCAACAGGATCCTTAGTTTATTCCACTTGACGAGACTCAACAACAGAACTCCTAGGTATATGTTTACTGCTAGGTGAACAGAAGCCGAACGCGTTAGGTGAAATGTCCCAGTTTCCCACAGGGTACTCATCGTTCTATCAGTGTTTTTGGGAGCAACATTAATTAACAGAGATTAGATATTGTTTAAGCCACTGGTGGTCTGACTGGGAAAGCTGGCAGACAGCGCCGGCTTATTTCAAAATACCAGGGTATAGGAACCCTCGGAAACCTAACGTACAAGTGTGTTAAGGCTTGGAGATCCTACTGGAAGTCCTTCATCCATCCTACCAGACTAATTTCTGTCTGTGGCGTCTACCTGGTGTGTGTGTGAAGGTGTGACTCAATGAGTATGCTACCTAGAATATCTATTATTGAACCAGTTTAGTCATTCACCTTGAATGGGTGAATGACTAAACTAGTGAGGTCCCAGACCTAAGCTTAATGGACCACCGTGCTAGGGGGTAGGCAGCTGGGAAGACCTTGAAGTCTGTTCCAGGTTTGTGTAGGAGTGTCGCTGGTCCTCTTGGTTCTGTCCATTTTTTTTTCATTCCAAAGAACAATGCACAGGAAATTTAGTGAGGGTAAAATTATGAACTGAATTTGTAAAGGCAGTAGCCATTTCGTATCCGAGCCCCCACGTTCCCACACTGTGGGCTTGAAGAGTGGGCGAACAATTACCATGATGTACAGCGAAACTTGTATGAATATTTTACACTACAGGCGAAGGTAGAGTTCGATTTCTAATACTACTGACCACACTAGTGCTATCGCTGCTGCTACTACTACTACTACTACTACTACTACTACTACTACTACTACTACTACTACTACTATCTACTCTGCTGTACCTAAGGGTGCATGGTGAATTGATCGTCCCGTGTGTCATTGTGAACTAACTTCAAGGATCCATTGACAATCACCAGCCCTTTCCTTGCATTTACTTGAATCCGATATTTACGGAGAGATTTTTCAACCGATTCTTAATGGACTGTAGTGTTTTCTATCTTTCGCGCGCGTGCACACACACACACACACACACACACACACACACACACACACACACACACACACACACACACACACACACACACACACACACAGTGTAACTGGACAGATCCATAAGTGTAAAAAATAACTGGCTGACAATTGCGTTGCAACGCTTCCCAACTTAATATTGTTGCTGGACTACAAAGCTCACCAAACATTTCATCATGGTTGAACGCATAAGATTTGCTTAGTATCTTAGTATTGCCTGTTGGGTTTTCAAAAGTTTTATACTCGTCAATAAACAGGGGATTTATTGATTCATCTTGGGTTTATTTCATACTCAGGTTTAATACAACCTAATTCCAGTTTGCCGTATTTCATCTTTATCTTTATCTCAGTCGCCCTATGTAGTTAGTATAGTCTACAATTTATTGCTTTTTTTCCTGTTATCCTAACTAGTTTTCTGTTTAATCTTATTTTTTCGTTGTATCTCCGATCGTTCTGATATGAAACCTGAGAGATAACGTATTTCAAATCTGCCCCCTTTCCTTTGCGCTGTTTTGTATCTGATAGATAACAATGGATTATACTTATACTATAATATTAAAGAGGAGCTTAACATGAATGGATCATACAGCTTATGGCACAGGGATCCTGCAAGGTTCTCTTGTGTTTGCTTGTAGTTGGAGGCCAGTCTCATAGTGATCCTTCAAGGACAGAATTCGTGGAAATGGTAGAAGAAGAGGATATGATCATAGCGTAGAAATACTCGATTGCATCGCCAGGACGCACACATGAAAGACATGTGTACTGAATTGGCGCAGCAGCCCACAACTTGCAGTTTCGAACACAGGTAGCAGGCGAAATTTCTATTGAAGTTTGAACTATCACGTATGAGACTTGATAAAGCCCGATTACGGGCAGAAATATTACCTTGTTTAAAGAAAGGCGTTCCTTTTCCTACGCCGGTACTGCCGGCCCGGGTCTGCCAGAAGGTGACCCAGCCATGGCTCCCGGGTCTTTGCCAGATGGTGACCCAGCCATGGCTCCCTGGTGGTCACTGTTGCCTATTTTCTGATCTTCACGGGGTGAGTGGATGAAGTCACAGTCCGTGGTCATAACAAGATCCATTAACCGAGAGACGATAGGAGTAAAAACTGTGGAGCTGCTTGCAATTATACTTGGAAAGTCTGGCAGCTTTTTGATGAATTAGACACGTGTAACACTTGAGTATCTTTACTGAGGAAATGTTTCATCACACAGTGGCTTCATCAGTCCAGTACAGAGAAGAATGGTGAAATCAGGGTTTGGGGTAATCAGTCCCTCAACCTGGAGTTGATGTAATCAGTCCTCGATAGATCCAAGTGTTGAACATGTGTCTAATTTATCAACTTGTCATCTCAGGTGTTCCAGTTTGGAGAGAGAGAGAGAGAGAGAGAGAGAGAGAGAGAGAGAGAGAGAGAGAGAGAGTAGAGCAAGGTGACCTCTGCCGGTGCTTGGTGACTAGTTTCGTGACAGTCCATGGGTTCACCGCACGCTCCTACTTCGGTAATGACCACCTTAGTCCCCTGCCGAGCCACGACACCGCCTGCACACCTACCTTGATGTCTACTCACCTAGATGTGGCTACAAGGTTCTACTGCCACCTATTTGTTCCGTTCTAAATCACAAAACGACTTTTTTTTCGAATTCGTACCCCGAGAAACCCTGTTTTCCGTACTTGAAACTACGGCCCCGGGAAATACGGTCCCCCGGTCCCCGAAACTAGGGGACTTGAAACTACGGTTTCTGGGACCCTTTTTCCCCCCCCCTTTCCCCTTCACTTTTTTGCTTATCCATCTTAATATTAAAAAAAAAAAACCTGACCTTTTTATGGGACTTTTTTTTCCTTTTTTTTTCCCTTCTTTTTCTCCTTTAAACTGTCTCTAAAAACCCCCGTCAATATTCGGGGGATCAGTCCTCTAATTTGGGAATTTGGCCCAAAAACCTTTTTGTTTTAATATACTATTTATTTTCCCCAAACATGTTTTTTGCTGGGCTCCAGTTGGTGCTGCATACCCCCATAATGGTACAGAAATACGATGTGGGTCTAATGTTTTTTTGAGGGTCCTGTGTTCTTAAGAGTGATGTAAAGGGTTTTTTAAAACCGACAATTGAAAAGATCTAGTGGATACCTCCACTGTGACTCCCCCCCCCCCGCTTCAACTCACCTGACTGCAACAAAACCGCTTTTCCCATGCTGTACTATTTCCCCAAGATTGGACTGAACACATCGACTGCAGGCTGAGGGACTGATTCCTTTTCAAACTACTCCTTTTCCCTTTAAAACCGTTCTTCTATGTATTGGACTAAAAAAGGGAAAACGTTAACAAAAAAAGTTTCCCCAAATGTTGCACAAAGTGTCCATTCTTGTGTTCTTGGGGGCCCGCCTCTTACATTTTTAAATGATTCAACTGATGTGTTTCCAGTGCTGGGAAAAAGGTTCGTTTTTAAAACTTTCTCCCTGTTTGTAATTTTTTAAAGGTTTTTTTTTCGGGGCTATATTTAGTTTTTTATTTTTCTCAGTATTTTTTTTTTTTGGGGGGGGTTTTTTTTTTAGTGGGGGTGCTAAAAGTTGAGATGCTTTTTAAAGGGCTGAGGCCGCATACCCCGATCATGGAAATTTTCTTGGGAAAAAACCCGGAGTGTTGAAATACTTCATATTCACTTCCACTGCCATCGCCTGGTTACACCCCAAACCTTGGGGTTTCCCAAAAACCCGACAACGGAAGGTGGGGTTGTCCGGGGATAGTAACGTCTTCGCTGTGTGGCACAGGCCCCTTGCTGACTCCAAGATATTCCCCCCCTTTACATTCACCATTCAGAAATAACAATCCATGGGTTTTTTTCCCCACACCGTAGGCCCCCAAAGTTTAAAATTTTCCTTTTTTTTATTTTTCCCCCGTCGTAAGCATTCTACACAGGTTTTTTTAAACCATATTGGGGGCCCCAAAATTGTTCAAAAGCCACTCTAAAAAAAAAAGATAAACTTTAATTTTTTCTTTTGTTTTTTTTTGGGGAAAACTATTGGGGAAATGTAGCAAAATGGGGCAAAGGGGTTTTAACAGACTCAGGAAAAACTCATGGTTTTTTTGGGAAAAAATAACAAAAAAAAGGATAAAAAATTTCCACGTTGTCGTTGCTGATAAAAACCCCTTTGTTAAATATTAAAAAAATTTAAAAATAAAACTATAATCTTTTTTTAAAAATATTTATATACAAATTGTCACTACATGTATATATATCCGCGTTATGGCTAAGTTCCTCTTAACTGAAGTTACGTATGCAACATCTCACAAACTAGAGCCAATTTAAAAAAAAAAATTTTAAATTTTTCCCCCAAAAAACCTTAAAAAATCTTTGGGGAAGAAATTTTTTTTTCGTTGACGATCAGTGAATTTTATGGGCAAGATTTTCCATCGCTTGTTTTTTTTAAAAAGTTCCTCTCCCCCCCCTCTCTCCCCAAATCGCTTAGGAAGCCTGTGAAAGGAGTCTATAATTTAAAATCCCGCCTGTCCCTTGCTTAAAAAAAAACGTTTGTTTTTTTTCCGCTTTTTTTTTTCTTGCCTCTTTTTCATTGGGGTTTAAAAAATTTTAAAATAATAACTCAAAATAGATGGTTTTAAATAACAAAAGAATTCGAGATCCCCAAAACCCCCAAAAAATGGTGATCAAATGAAAATATATATTAATATATTAATATTATCTTTTTTTCCAATACATTTAAAATATACAGTCCTATGACATCAATGGATACTACTATAAGAAAGCCCCTTGTCATGCAGAGTATTTCGGGCAAATTAGGTCTTTGTCCCACGATCCCCCCCCCCCAGTCGACAAACCCCCCGGAAATTTGGGGAAAAAACATAACCAACCGGGGGAAAGAAACGCCAAATTTTTTTCCCCCCTGCGGGAAAACCAACCCCAACCCCCTCGCCGTGTGAAGAAAAGGCTTTAGCGATCAGGCCAGGGGCCGTTTTATATTTCCAAACCAGTAATAAAGTGTTTTATAAAGAGCAACAAACTGTTAATCAGACGGGGCCCAAGGGGGCCGAAATAAACATTATTATAAGTATTTTTAAAATTAGCTGCCAACTGAGAACGAAAGGGGGCAGTTCTTACGCCGATTTTGCAGTTGGTTTAAGGGGGCTGGGCGTGAGGTGCGGCTCGGGGGGTGGGGCCCCGGGATGGGGTTGTGAGGGGGGGGGGTTGGTGGAAGCAGGTGGGGAAAATTAAAGGGGGGTAGTGGTGGGCCCCGTGGGTGGTAGGTGGTGCTGGTAGAACTAGGTGGGGGGGGTTAAGTAGGTAGTAGTGGCGGTGGGCGGTAGGGCAGTAGTGCGGGGGGAATAAGTGGTGGTGGTAGGACTAGTAGGTGGTAATGGTGATAGTTTTTAAGGGGGGGTGGGGGTGGTAGTCCCCCAGTAGGGGGAATTGGTTTTATTCCAGTGGGCGTAGAAAACTTTGGTACCCCCGTTTAAACCTGGTACCCCCGTTTGGGGGTTTTAAATATGATATTCCATATTTAAAACCACACATAACCCTTTTTTTCCTAGTCCCACATGGGGTTATAACGTCATGAACAGTCAGACAAATTTCATCACTTTATATAAGAAAACCCATCCTGTATGAAAAAAACAGAATATTCAATGATTTTGAAAACAGAATAGGCTAGACACATACTGCTGATTTACTTAGCTTTTTTTAAAAAAAAAATGTCTTTCGTATTTCTTATACTGTGACTTCGTGGTCACCCATCCACTCACTCCCCGGTTGTGCTAAATCTATCTTTCCTTTTAACCCCAATTTTTTTTGTCACCCATTCCAAAGCACTCCTTTTTATTACAGGCAAAGGAAAAAGGATAAATTTCCCCGAATGGCTGATCTACACGTTCAACAAGACATTGTTGCAATGAATGTTCGGCTTGATCAGTTAAAAAAGGCAATTTTTTTCAGGGGAATTGTCCCCGGGCAGAGAACATCCTACCTTTTTGTCAATACCACCGATTACGTTATTAATGCAGCCCCCATGAATAAAGGGGATCCCCTCCATCAGCGAGTGAGAAGATAAAAAACATGGGATTTTCAACGACCCAAGATCTTGGTATTCCAAGGATCCAGATTTTTTAAACTCCAAACCCCTTTTCTATGTCTACTGATATCCTTCTAACCCAAGTTCTGGTGTTCCCCCTTTTTATTCCCCAGTTATTACACCCTTTTTTACAAAACAGTGCCAATAATAAAAATTTAACACCCCAAAAAGCACGCCGGCCAGCATCTCTAGATAGCAGTTTTAAACCCCATCACTGCCTTGCTATCCCCCCAATTTACGCCTTTTTATTACGCCGATACAGAGTTCAACTTCTTTGTTATACCTGTGTGACACTGTTGGGCAAATGTTATCCCCCCTTTTTATATATTACCTTGATATACCACAAAAACATATATTATGCACCAAAGTGGTTGGGCCACTTCCCCTTTTTTTCCTTTCCCACACACACCCTAATTTTCCCAACCATCCTTACCTAACCTTCTTCCTTCCCCCCCCTTACCAAAGCTCTGGTCAAAATGTGATGATGTCACCCATTCAAAATTTCCAGCCTGGGGGGTTTCATTGTAGCACCATTTCCCCTTTTGCACCCCCCCTTTTCTCTCTCGCTCTTATTGGGAAGACGTTTCGAACTGGTAAGATTAGTAAGTTTATTCAGGTATAAAAAATACAGTTCTTTTGATTATCATACATAGCATATGTGTAGAGAACCTAGGAAAAAAAAAGTCAAAAAAGAGTGACTTTTGGGGGGCCTTTAAAAAAAGATTGAAACGTAGTCCCAATAAAAAACTTTTTTTGATCAAGGGGTTTCACATTAAGTGGCTACTTGAAAAAACGGCGAAGCTCTTTTTGCAAGGACGGTCAAGCTTTTCGCAAGGACGGTCAAGCTCTTCTCTGCAAGGACGGTCAAGTCATAAATTCCCCGCGAAGAATTTTTTTCCAGTCAACAACAGCCCAATTTTTTAAATTCGGCTCGAGCGTGGGGCAGCGATGGGCCCCCCACCCCCCCCAGCTTGCTAAGGTTTTGTTTTTTGCTGGCCTGCGGGGTTTGTGCTACTGCTGTTAGTGCTCCGGGTTTTTGCTTCAACTTTTTAATGGTTATAACCCCAACCATATTTTTGTTGGACCGATAAACCATTGGGGAAGGCCCCCCGGGAAGCTTCAACTGTGGGCCAACATATGACTAAGCCCCCCCGGGGGAAAAACTTGTCCTTTTCCCCGACGATTTTTACCTAACCTAACCTTCAACTTTGGGGCCCCCCAAAAGGGGCCCCTGTTTGATAAGGTGAGTTCGGAAGCCCAGTGTCACACAAACATTTATCCTGAAGACGAAAAAAAAACCCGTAAGGGGAGGGGAAGTGAAGAGAAGCAGCAGTAGGCACCAGCAACGGTTTTGGATCAGCAACGGGGGGATCAGCAACGGTGGCACCAGCAACAGTGGCACCACCAGCAGCAAAAGGCACCGCAGCAGGGAACCCAAAACCCCCCACCACCACTACGAAAACCCGGCCCCACCCCCCCTCACCACCAACAAATCAATGGGGCAAAAAGGGTAAACACGACCTTCATAACATTTAACCAGTCATTCACTGACATCTCCAACCATCTTCACATTCGCTCGTCTGTGTTTCTAATATCTTTTCCCGACGAGCAGGCGTGCACCCCCTCCATTTTAAACCCAAAAAAAATCAATTACAACCCTTTCCCTACATCAAATAATTTTAAGATGTTTCAAACTAAAACCCCCCACAATGTTTGTTGTACCACAATGTTTTTGAAACAATGTTTGTTGTACCACAATGAACATCAGCAGCAAAAGCCAAAAGAACGGGGGGGAACACAGCAAGGGGCCAGTACAATCAGCAAGCAGTAGCAGCGGGGCTTGGTGTGGAAGGGTCACGGGGCCTTTGGTTTTCCAACCCCCTTTTACGCCTGATATTCCCCTTCACAATATCGCTGACCCCCGATATTCCCCACAATATCGCTGACGCCTGATATTCATTTTCCCAACCCCTCCCCTTTTTCCTGATTTTTTTTTTACTAACACACATGTAAAGGGGAAAAAACTCATTTTACCTTTTTCCCTTTTGTATTTTTCCCTTTGTATAATAAGATATTATCCCCCCTTATGAAAATAAAAAAAGGTTTTAAAAAAAGGCCCCCCAAGGGGAAAAAGTCACTGATTTTTTTTTGGGTTTCCTAGGTTCTCAAACACATATTATATATGAAACCCATGTAACTGTATTTTTGTATACCGGGGAAAAACTTACTTACCTGATATTAACCCCACATGACACCGCTGACCCCCCGATATTAAACCCCCATGACACCGCGCCTTTTTCCCCCCATGACACCGCTGACGCCTGGTATTCTATCATTTTTTTAAATATTTTCAAAACCAACACTTTTTTTTTATTAAAAAAGATCGATCTTTTTCAATTAGGATTTTCCCCCAAACATTAATATTTTTTTTTTTTTAGCCGAATCCACTTTTTTAATATTATCTAGGAAATATGTTGTATATGTTTTAGAATCAAAGTTTTACTTTGGCCCTTCTATTGGGAATTTAAATTTTTTTCTGAAAAAAATTAAAAAAAAGGTGTTTGAAGTCAGTATTATGCAGGTTATCATTTTTGCAAAATATAAAAGGGGGAAAAAAAGCTCCGTACAGAACAGCAAAAGACGTGTTTTGACCTGGTCAGTTGAAAATGTACAGGCGACTGGGGAGGTGTGAGGCGGGGCGGAAAGGCAAAAGGTGTTGTTATGGAGGTGAGGCAGTGACCAGTGGTTGCTGTAGGTGTTATGGAGTTGTGAGGCATTGACCAGTGAAGTTGCTGAAGGTGTTATGGAGTTGTGAGGCAGTACCAGTGAAGTTGCTGAAGGTGTTATGGGTTGTGAGGCAGTGACCAGTGAAGTTGCTGAAGGTGTTATGGGGGAGGGGGGACCAGTGAAGTTGCTGAAGGTGTTATTTGAAAAGGCAGTGACCAGTAAGGGGCTGAAGGTGTTATGGAGTTGTGAGGCAGTGACCAGTGAAGTTAATGAAGGTGTTTGGGTTGTGGGGAAAACCAGTGAAGAAGAAGGTGTTGGGGATTGGGGTGAGGCAGTGACCAGTGAAGTTAATGAATTTATGGAGTTAAGCTGAGTATGTTGTGGTGTTTTAGTGTCGTTGGGGGCCGGGTTTTTTGGGATTTTATTAGTGCTCTTATGGTACTTATATAGCCCTGATATATTGGGGTTTTTTTTAAATATCTGGAGAGTACAAAAATAATATTTTTTTTTTTTCCCCTGCAGGCTGAAGACCAAAAAGAAGGGTGGAGTCAGGAAAACTCACTGTTTGCATAGGCCCCTAATTTAAAATAACTAGTAAAGTGACTACTGAGTTTTAGTAATATTTTAAATGATAATAATGTGGCCTAAATTGGAGTACCTGGTAAAATACTGGTATTTGGTATTTTTTAATTGTGTTGTTTTTTTGTATTAATATAATTTTTTTTTGTTTATCTGTCCTTCCTAAAAAATTTCCCCCCGTTTAGCATTTTTTTATTTTACCTTTTTTGGGCCTAGGATGGGGTATTTGTTTAAATTTTATATGCCCCAAAAGGTTTTTTACCCCCCCAAACTCAAGTTTAAATACGGGTATTTTCGCAACTGTTTCCAATCTTTTTAAAAAAAAATCCGAATCAAAAAAAACCCAAAGTGAATGAATGCTTTATAAATTTTTTTTAACGCATATAAGACAGGAGCCCAAAAAACTTGGGCTCCCCCGGGAAAAAGAGACACTGTGTATCGGAAGGGGGGGGCTCTCTTGCCATCATAAACTATGAAGTTAAAAACTAACAGATCACAGAACAAGCTTTGACTGGGAAGCACGCCATGTGGATTCATCACAGTGTTGTGGTCTGGGAAGCACGCCATGTGGATTCATCACAGTGTTGTGGATAACCGGGAAGCACGCCATGTGGATTCATCACAGGTTTTGGGTCTGGGGAACATGTCATGTGGACTATCCGGGGTTTGGGGGAACTGGGAAGCATGCCATGTGGATTCATCACAGTGTTGGGGGGGTAACTGGGAAAAATGTCATGTGGATTCATCACAGTGTTGTGGATAACTGGGGGAACACGCCATGTGGATTCATCACAGTGTCGTGGATAACTGGGAAGCACGCCATGGGATTCATCACAGTGTCGTGGATAACTGGGGACGCCATGTGGATTCATCACGGGGGTTTTGGATAACTGGGGAACACGCCATGTGGATTCATCACAGTGTCATTGATAACATGCTCCCGGAAAAATTTTAACCCCCCCCGGCCCCTTTCGGAGACATTTTTCATAATTTTACCTCCATATTTGCTCATTAACACCCCTTTTTATGGCAGCCATTTTTTTCCCAAAAAGGTCCCCCAACCCCCCACATATAACTTCAAATGGCTGTAACTTTTTCTATTTATTTGGTGTACCTTTAAAAAGGAAATTTTCAAAATTTTTTTTTAAAGAGGGGGATTAATTTTTCCCAAAGTTATCGTAAGCTGTGTCATCCCCCTTTTTCACATTTTTTTTTGTTTAAACGATATTGCCCCCTTTTTGATTTATTAATGTTACACCTCAGGTTAGTCTTCCACACTGGTGCATGTTATAACCCCCTTCCCCCGACCATAGACACGACAACGCAGTTCTTTAATGTTTTTAAGGGATTTAAAATCTTTCTTTTTGTATCACCCCTTTTTGGGTTTTAAATGCATCTCCGGGGAAATAATAATAAGGGTATATAGCACCCCCGGGAGTCAGAGGCTGGTTCAGGATTCCAAGCAGAGGTGCGAGCAAAACACACACCATCCACCTACTGTGTCCCCCCTAACAAACACCATCACGTAACCTTTTCCCCCCCCCCAAAAAAAAACCACGTAACTATTGTGTCCCCAACAAAAAACCCCCTAACTACTGTGTCCCCCCAAAACACCAACAAACGGCTAAACGCAGCCACGCAGGACCTTTATAGTCCGCAAACACCTGTTTTTTTGGGGGGACTCACCTAAAC
>WNWK01026501.1:0-27304 GCA_009830355.1 Cherax destructor | reverse complement strand
TTGTGTAATAATATATATATATATATATATATATATATATATATATATATATATATATATATATATATATATATATATATATATATATATATATATATTAAGTCCTTTCTAAAATTTTCTCTTATACGTTTAAAGATATATTTTTTTCATTTATGTTAATGTAAAAATTTATAATTTTGTACCAAGAGAAACTTTGAAAACCTACCTAACCTTATTACAACAAGCTCAATTTAATTTAACCTAACCCAACTAAATATATTTTAGATACGGTAACAATAATTTAATAATAAACACACACAATGAAATATATTTTTTTCGTTATGTTCAGAATGATTTTGGCGAAATTATTACATACACAAATTTTCACTTGTCTTATATGGCAAGGTGAGCGTTGCTATTTAAGCCAAACTCGGAAGTTTTACCTAATCGGCACGACATATATATATATATATATATATATATATATATATATTCCCTATTGTATTCTTGCTATAACTTCATCCCAATTGGGTCGGAGACCCTTGGAGCATGGGGCAAGTGTGCTCTAAAATTTCTTAAAGAGCTAGGTGAAAAACTCATCATAGAAACCAAGGACCACAGGGCGACCAGCTTCCTCTTTCAGAGACTCAGTGTTGCGATCCAGAGGGGAAATGCCTGTAGCATTCTGGGCACGCGGCTCACTGCCCGGGAGCTGGACGAAGTATTTGACATGTAGCTCTGAGTTGTTATCTATGTTGTTTTACTCCCTATTGTATTCTTGTCAATGTATTTTGTCAATTTTTGTCAATGTATTTTGTCTTGAAATAAAGTTTATACACAATTAAAAGATGGGGTGGTAGGGGAAGTGGAATGGCTTCAGAAAGAAATCTAAATATTTTTCCTTGAAGCCTTTTTATCCACTTCTCCGAGGCTATGGGTCCCACAATGTACACCAGAGGTGGTGTGTGTGTGTATAAAATATGTACATATAAGATGTTTTGAACATTTTCATTATTTAAACATATATATTTTGTAGTTATTAAATTTATAAAACGGTCGAAGCTGATTGATGGATTCTACTGGTAACTGTATTTTGGAGAGAAAAAATGGGTAAAAGCTATTGACCAAAAGTGGTTAACCTCACGCGCACACTAATTGCTTGCCCAAAAAATGAGCAACCAGCTAATTGAATGGCAGCAGTAACTCAATATCTAACACTGATGCATGACTCCACTTTCAAAAATATATATATATATATATATATATATATATATATATATATATATATATATATATATATATAGTAGGTAGGTAGACAAGAACCGCCAAAAGGAGGCACTACTGTCCTGCCATGTGAGTGTAAAACGAAAGCCTGTAATTGTTTTACATGATGGTAGGATTGCTGGTGTCTTTTTTCTGTCTCATAACCATGCAAGATTTCAGGTATGTCTTCTTTCTTCTACTTACACTTAGGTCACACTACACATGTATGTACAAACACATATAAACACACACCACTCTGGGTTTTCTTCTATTTTCTTACTATCTCTTGTTCTTATTTCCTCTTATCTCTATGGGGAAGTGGAACAGAATTCTTCCTTCGTAAGCCATGCGTGTCGTAAGAGGCGACTAAAATGTCATGAGGAAAGGGCTAGTAACCCCTTCTCCTGTATACATTACTAAAGTTGAAAATAATAACTTTCGTTTTTCTTTTTTGGGCCACCCCGCCTTGGTGGTAAACGGCCGATTTGTTGAAAGATATATATATATATATATATATATTTTTTTTCTTTCTTTTCAACACGTCGGCCGTCTCCCACCGAGGCAGGGTGACCCAAAAACAAAGAAAATCCACAAAAGAAAATACTTTTATCATCATTCAACACTTTCACCTCACTCACACATAATCACTCTCTTTGCAGAGGGGCTAAGATACGACAGTTCAGAAAATCCCACCGAACCGCCAATATCTCAAACGCCTCCTTTAAAGTGTAGGCATTGTACTTCCCATTTCCAGGACTCAAGTCCAACTAAATCAATTAACTGGTTTCCCTGAATCCCTTCACAAAATATTACCCTGTTCTCACTTTAGCAGCACGTCAGGTCCCAAAAAACATTCGTCTCCATTCACTACTATAAAAAACGCTCACACATGCTTGCTGGAAGTCAAGCCCCTCGCCCACAAAACCTCCTTTACCCCCTCCCTCCAACCTTTTCGAGGACGACCCTTACCCCGCCTTCTTTCCCCTACAGATTTATACACTCCAAGTCATTCTACTTTGATCCATTCTCTCTAAATGACCAAACCACCTCAACAACCCCTCTTCAGCCCTCTGACAAATACTTTTAGTAATTCCACACCTCCTCCTAATTTCCATACTCTGAAATTTCTGCATATTTACACCACACATTGCCCTTAGACAGGACATCTCCACTGCCTCCAGCCTCCTCCTCGCTGCAGCATTTGCAACCCATGCTTCACACCTATATAAGAGTGTTGGTACCACTATACTTTCATACATTCCCTTCTTTGCCTCCATGGATAACGTTTTTTGTCTCCACAGATACCTCAACGCACCACTCACTTTTTTTCCTTCATCAATTCTATGGTTAACCTCATCCTTCATAAACCCATCCGCTGACACGTCAACTCCCAAATATCTGAAAACATTTACTTCTTCCATAATCCCTCTCTCCAATGTGATATCCAATTTTCTTTATTTAAATCGTTTGATACCCTCATTACCTTACTCTTATCTATGTTCACTTTCAACTTTCTACCTTTACACACCCTCCCAAACTCGTCCACTAACCTTTGCAACTTTTCTTTAGAATCTCCCTTAAGCACAGTATCACACTAACACTGTAACTGTATCAACTCCCATTTTACATTTGACTCCCCATAATTTAATCCCGCCTCTGTACCCAACACCCTAGCATGTACTTCCTTTACAATCTCATCTATAAATATATTAAACAACCATGGTGACATTACATATCCCTGTCTAAGACCTACTTTAACCCGGAAGTAATCTCCCTCTCTCCTAAACACCCTGAGCCTCACTATCCTAATAAAAATTCTTTACAGCATTCTGTAACTTACTACCTATTCCATACACTTGCAACATTTGCCACATTGCTCCCCTATCCACTCATATGCCTTTTCTAAATCCACAAATGCAATGAAAACTTCCCTACCTTTATCTAAATACTGTTCACATATATGCTTCAAATTAAACACTTGATCTACACATCCTCTACCCACTCTAAAGCCTCCTTGCTCATCTGCAATCCTACTCTCTGTCTTCTAATTCTTTCAATAATCCTACCGTACACTGTACCTGGTATACTCAGTAAACTTATTCCCCTATAATTCTGACAATCTCTTTTATCCCTCTTCCCTTTATGTAAAGGAACTATACACGTTATCTGCCAATCCCTAGGTACCTTCCCCTCTTTCATACATTTATTAAACAAAAATACCAACCACTCCAACACAATATCCCCCCCTGCTTTTAACATTTCTGTCATGATCCCGTAGGTTCCAGCTGCTTTACCCCCTTTCATTCTACATAATGGATCACGCACCTCCCACCACTCACATCCAGCTCTTCTTCACGCCTCCCTTTTTTCATCGACATTTAAAAGTTCCCCAAAGTATTCCCGCCATCTACCCATTACCTCCAGCTCCCCATCTACTAACTCCCCTACTCTTTTTTTAACTGACAAATTCATTCGTTCCCTGGGCTTTCTTAACTTGTTTATCTCACTCCAAAAAAAATTCTTGTTTTCAGCAAAATTTCTTGACAGAGACTCTCCCACTCTTTCATCTGCTCTCCTTTTGCACTCTCTCACCACTCTCTTCACCTTTCTGCTCTTCTTACGATACTTCTGTTTTTTGTAAAAACCTCTCATAAGCTACCTTTTTCTCTTTTACCACACCCTTTACTTCTTCATTTCACCACTCACTCCTCTTTCCTCCTGCACCCACCCTCCTATAGAAACAAACTTCTGCCCCACATTCTAATACTGCATTTTTAAAACTATCCCAACCCTCTTCAACCCCTCCCACTACTCATACCTTTCTGCCAATAGTTGCTTATATATCACCCTAACTTCCTCCTCCCTTAGTTTATACACTTTCACCTCTCTCTTACTTGCTGTTGCCATTTTCTTTTTGTCCCATCTACCTTTTACTCTAACTGTAGCTACAACTAAATAATGATCGGATATATCCATTGCCCCTCTATAAACATGTACATCCTAAAGCCTACCCATCAACCTTTTGTCCACCAAACTACTTTCATTGCGTGCTATATCATACCTTGTATAATTATTTATCTTCTTTTTCATAAAATATGTATTACTTATTACCAAGCCTCTTTCTACACATAGCTCAATTAACGGTTCCCCATTTACATTTACCCCTGGCACCCCAAATTTACCTACTACTCCCTCCACAACATTTTTAACCACTTTAGCATTAAGATCCCCAACCACAAGTACTCTCTCACTTGGTTCAAACCTCCCCACGCACTCACTCAACATTTCCCAAAATCTCTCTCTCTCCTCTACACTTCTCTCTTTTCCAGGTGCATAAACACTTACTATAACCCACTTTTCACATCCAACCTTTATTTTATTCCACATAATCCTTGAATTTATACATTTATATTCCCTCTTTACCTTCCATAACTGATTATTCAACATTATTGCCACTCTTTCTTTAGCTCTAACTCTATTTGAAACCCCTGACCTAATCCCATTTATTTATTTACACTGAAACTCTCCTACCCCCTTCATCTTTGTCTCAATTAAAGCCAGGACATCCAGCTTCTTTTCATTCATAACATCTACAATCATCTCTTTCCTATCATCTGCAGAACATCCACGCACATTCAGACATCCCACCCAGTACAGCATGGGTTCGAACCCCGGCTAGCGCAGTGTTTGTATTGATATATATATATATATATATATATATATATATATATATATATATATATATATATATATATATATATATATATATATATATATATATATATATATATATATAATAAAAGCAAAGGGACAAAAGAGAGTGCAAAAATAATAGGGGGATAAGTCTGTTGAGTGTACCTGGTAAAGTGTATGGTAGAGTTATTATTGAAAGAATTAAGAGTAAGACAGAAAGCAGGATAGCAGATGAACAAGGGGGCTTTAGGAAAGGTAGGGTGTGTGTAGACCAAGTGTTTACAGTGAAACATATAGGTGAACAGTATTTGAATAAGGGTAAAGAGGTTTTTGTGGCATTTAATTGATATGGAAAAGGCGTATGATAGGGTGGATAGGGGGGCAATGTGGCAGATGTTGCAGGTGTATGGAATTGGAGGTAGGTTACTGAAAGCAGTGAAGAGTTTTTATGAGGATAGTGAGGCTCAAGTTAGAGTGTGTAGGAGGGAAGGGGACTATTTCCCAGTAAAAGTGGGCCTTAGACAATTATGTGTGATGTCACCATGGTTGTTCAATATATTTATAGATGGGGTTGTAAGTGAAGTGAATGCGAGGGTCTTGGCAAGAGGTGTGGGGTTAAAAGATAAAGAATTAAATACAAAGTGGGAGTTGTCACAGTTGCTATTTGCTGATGACACTGTGCTTTTGGGAGATTCTGAAGAGAAGTTGCAGAGGTTGGTGGATGAATTTGGTAGGGTGTGTAAAAGAAGAAAATTGAAAGTGAATATATGAAAGAGTAAGGTGATGAGGATAACAAAAAAATTAGGTGACGAAAGATTGGATATCAGATTGGAGGGAGAGAATATGGAGGAGGTGAATGTATTCAGATATTTGGGAGTGGACATGTCAGCAGATGGGTCTATGAAGGATGAGGTGAATCATAGAATTGATGATGAGGGAAAAAGGGTGAGTGGAGCACTTCGGAGTCTGTGGAGACAAAGAACTTTGTCCATGGAAGTAAAAAGGGAATGTATGAGAGTATAGTTATACCAACACTCTTATATGGGTGTGAAGCATGGGTGATGAATGTTGCAACGAGGAGAAGGCTGGAGGTAGTGGAGATGTCATGTCTGAGGTTAATGTGTGGTGTGAATATAATGCAGAGAATTCGGAGTTTGGAAATTAGGAGGAGGTGGGGGATTACCAAAACTATTATCCAGAGAGCTGAGGAGGGGTTGTTGAGGTGGTTCGGACATGTAGAGAGAATGGAACGAGACAGAATAACTTCGAGAGTGTATAAATCTGTAGTGGAGGGAAGGCGGGGTAGGGGTCGGCCTAGGAAAGGTTGGAGGGATGGGGTAAAGGAAGTCTTGTGTGCGAGGGGCTTGGACTTCCAGCAAGCATGTGTGAGCGTATTTGATAGGAGTGAATGGAGACAAATTGTTTTTAATACTTGACGTGCTGTTGGAGTGTGAGCAAAATAACATTTATGAAGGGATTCAAGGAAACCGGCAGGCCGGCCTTGAGTCCTGGAGATGGGAAGTACAGTGTCTGCACTCTGAAGGAGGGGTGTTAATGTTGCAGTTTTATACCTGTTGTGTAAAGCACCCCTCTGGCAAGACAGTGATGGAGTGAATGATGATGAAAGTTTTTCTTTTTCGGGCCACCCTGCCTTGGTGGGAATCGGCCGATGTGTTTAATAAATAAAATATATATATATATATATATATATATATATATATATATATATATATATATATATATATATATATATATATATATATATATATATATATATATATATATATATATATATATATATATATATATATATATATTTACAACACTGTGCTAGCCAGGGTTCGAACCCATGTTGTATTCGCCCGTCATTGTGAGGGAGAACCACATGACGCCTTTACCCACAGTACCACCCAATCCTGGTCCTGTGGGTAAAGACGTCATGTGGTTCTCGCTCACAATGACGGGCCAGTACAACATGGGTGCGAACCCTGGCTAGCGCAGTGTTGTTATTGATCAATACCACTAGTTCGTGGTAACAATAATATATTTATATATATGCAAAATAACCACTGTAAAATAATAATGAAATTCCAAGCGCTTTCGTGGCTTCTCACATTATCAAGGAACTATAAAAACAAAACATCAACAGGAAGGCATATAAGGGCAAGACTACACCTCACAGTCACGTCACAACATCCGACTCTGTGAAACACAACTGATAAAATACCCAAGCATTAAGATATTTTACATGTCTAATGCATCATTAAATTCTTATTAAATTTTATTAATTATAAATGAATCCAATTTATATAAACCAAAAGAAATATTCATATTATTTTCAAAAGTGATTTTTACGAAACATAATTTTCTTATATACATGTCGACTATGGACTTGCTTGATACAATTTTCTCAACTTTTGGAAATCAGTTGCATGGTTAAAATCACTGTTTTCAATTAATCTGTCTAATTTTTTTTGTAGTTTGTTTTTGTGTTCATTACAGTAATGATCTAACATACTATGTTTCCATTCTGATTTAATAGCCGGATTAAAGAAAAAAAATACATACTCCTTTAATCAAACCATTCCATCAAAATGGAAACATAGTATGTTAGATCATTGCTATAATGAACTCAAAAAAAAAACTACAAAGAAAATTAGGCAATTGAAAATAGTGATTGGACAAAGTATGGTAATAACAATTTTGTAAGTAACTTATCAGATGAAATATTAGATAAAAATACAACTGCTGCTCTAGGTTTCGGTCTAAGTTTTGCAACTTCAAAAAACTTAATAATGTTGAAATAGCAGAAGCTTTTTGTAACTTAGAAAAATCCTCTGATTTATCCATTGATGAAATTAATAAAAGGGTATGGTTTATAGCTCTGTTAAAACAAAATATTCCCAATTGTCCTCAAAGATCCTTAAGTCTCAGGATACACTTATTAGTAATAAAAATTTGCATCTAACTAAAGAAGATAAAATAATAATAATATCTTCTACATGTACAATGTATAAATGCCTAACTGACATCAGTGACATACTACTATATAGAAAGCCGCTTGTTAGGCAGAGCATTTCGGGCAACTAACACCCAGGTAACCATTTTATACTGATGGGTGAACATGGACAGCAGGTGTCCTATGGAAACACGTCCAGAAACACCTTTCTATGTGGATGTCGTTTTTGGATACAGTGTTTATTCATGCACAGGAGACATGATGTTTTGTAAAACAAAGGTTGTATATGATTCTGGATTTTTTCCAATAAGCCTTTTCACATGTCCCACAGGTATACTGTACTACCATCCTGCCTGTATCCTACTTGGAAACTGGGTACCACAAGAACCTGATTTTCACTTTACCCTTCTGCTTTGTACTCAGGTGGTGGGATGTTAGAGGGTCAATGCATGGGTATGTGGGATGTATTTAATACACAGACTTACTATACATTAAAAACATTTATTGTGTATAACATTTCACAGACTTCCAATTCGGGTACATTTCTAGAGCACTCAACATACACAAGTCAGGTGCACGTTTTCTTGCTAAGGTTGGGCTATTATAGTGTGGTGGTATATGGTGGGCCTGTGTGGTTGCCTGGTAGTCCTGCCAGACGCATGGCTGCAACACGTTACTCCAGGATACATAACACGTCTCGCCAAGTGGCAGTTGGTAGTAAAGCAATAGCTGAGAATCTTTTGATACAGTCCTAAGAAGCAGGATTGCAAACCACTTGGACTCCCAACAATTGCACAATCCAGGGCAACATGGGTTCAGAGCAGGTCGCTCCTGCCTCTCGCAACTACTGGACTACTATGATATGGTCTTGGATATACTGGAAAACAAACAGAATGCAAATGTAGTATGCACAGATTTTGCAAAAGCCTTTGACAACTGCGATCATGGTGTAATAGAACACAAAATGCGTGCTAAAGGGATAACTGGCAAAGTTAGGCAGATGGATCTTCAACATTCTAACCAATCGAACACAAAGAGTAGTGGTAAACAGAGTTAAATCGGAAGCTGCCATAGCGAAGAGCTCTGTTTCACAAGGCACAGTACTCGCCCCTATCCTGTTCCTCATCCTCATATCAGACATAGACAGAGATGTAAACCATAGCACCGTATCATCCTTAACATACGACACTAGGATCTGCATGAGTGCCATCCATTGAGGACACTGCAAATCTCCAAGAAGATATAAACCAAGTTTTCCAATGGGCAACGGAGAACAATATGATGTTCAATGAAGACAAGTTCCAACTACTCCGTTATGGAAAACTGGAGGAAATAATAGCTAGAACTGAGTATAGTACAAACTCTAATCACACAACAGAGCAGAAAAGTAATGTGAAGGACCTGGGAGTGCTAATGTCTGAGGATCTCACCTTCAATGACCACAACAGTGCCACTATCACATCTGCAAGGAAAATGATAGGATGGATAATGAGAACATTCAAGACAAAAAGATGCCAAGCCAATGATGACCCTTTTTAAATAACTTGTTCTCTCTAGGCTGGAATACTGCTGTACATTAACATCCACATTCAAGGCAGGTGAAATTGCAGATCTAGAGAATGTACAGAGAACCTTTACTACACATATAAGTTCCATCAAACACCTTAACTACTGGGAACGCCTGGAAGCACTTGACTTGTTGTCACTGGAGTGCAGGCGAGAGAGATGCATCATAATCTACACCTGGAAGATCCTGGAATGACTGGTCCTTAATCCGCACACAGAAATCACTCTGCACGAAAGCAAAAGACTTCGCAGGCGATGCAACGTACCCCCCAGTAAAAAGTAGGGGCGCCATTAGTACACTAGGAGAAAACACAATAAGTGTCCGGGGCCCAAGACTGTTCAACAGCCTCCCACCAACCATAAGGGGAATTACCAATAGACCCCTGGTTGTCTTCTCAGAGTGTGAGTTGAGAGCGCTAACGATCGAGCTATGGGACACAGTAGTAATTTTGAAAGAAACTGATTACCAAGACAAAATGAATAATCTCTTAGATGATACAGAAACTTATTCTAAACTTTCAAAGAATCGCTTAGAATCTGTTAACAGTAATTTCAATAAAACTATGAAAGTCTACTCAAAGGCAAATTTGAATTAAAAAAAATTTACGTCCACTGATCCATAGGTTCGCTTTCCTATAATTTATCTAAATGGCTTGTAGATATTTTGAGCTCAGTTCTTGGAAAAAATTCTAACCTTAATGTTAAAAATAATAGATTTAGTGGATAAATTTAGCACCTTCACCGACCTAAATTATTTCAAAATGATAAGTTTTGATGTTACTTCCTTCTTTGTAAAAGTTTCAGTTGATGATTTATTAAGTTTCTTTTCTGAAGAACTTGATAACTACGATTTACCATTGCCAGTTCCTACTATTATTAAACTTATTAAACTTAGTATTGTTGATGAAAAATTTGTGTTTAATGGCGAGTTTTACATTCAGAAGTTTGGTATGGCAATGGGAAATTCTCTCTCACCTGTTCTTGGTAATTTATACATGGAGTTTTTTGATTGCTTAACACAATCCTTCCTAATAGAGCTAAGAGGTATAGGTATGTTGATATTTTATGGCTTATGCATAAAAATATAAACAATTTCCTTGTCAAATTAAATAGTTTAGCTCATTCTATAAATTATGCTTCTGAGTTCGAAGAAAATAACTCATTGCCTTTCCTAGATGTTTTAATTATTAAGGGTAACAATGATTGTAAATTTAAAATTTACAGAAAACCAACAAATAACTGTTAATTTGTACACTACTATTCTTCACATTAAGATAGAGTTAAACTGTCGGTATTCTCATCAATGTTTTTAAGAGCTTTACGTATATGTAGTCCAGAATTCATAGGTGACGAAATCTCAAAAATCTATGAAATAGCTAATGATCTAAAATACCCAAGAAACTTAATTGATAATCCTTTAAAACTGCCAAAAATACTTTATACAATCCAAAAAGGGACAACTAACTTTATTCAACTAAAAATATGTTGGTTCTCCCTTACAATGAAAACTTGGTTGATATGCTATCCTTTCTTAAGATTTTTAATATCAAAGTCGTATTTAAAAATCTTGATACAGTAAAAAAAAAAACTTTTGATAAAAAATTCCCCCCAAAATGCTGACGGGTGTGTCTAAAAGATTCCTTGAAAAATATGTGATAAATCTTATTACGGTCAAACTGTTAAACGTTTTGAACTAAGATTAAAACAACATAAATATAACATTAGAACTGGACAAGATTCTAATGCTCTATTTATTCATGTGAGAGATTTTAACCATCCAATTGTTTTTCAAAATGCTGAGAAAGTTGTTTCAGGCAAGTCCATGGTTGAGAGGAATATAATAGAATCATGTTTCATAAAAAGCAGTTTTGAATGTACGAATATTTCTTTTGGTTTATATAAATTGGATTAATTTATAATTAATGAAATTTGGGATGAATTTAATGATACATTAAACAAGTAAAAAATCTTAATGGTTGGATAGAGTTTTTGCCTCCTTACACCTTTGCATGAACCAAGGACTCGTTCTGGTCTTCCCATTTTTTCTGTTTCCCTTGGGAACAAACTTCTCCTCTAGCTCCTTGCATTTTGTCACATATTCCATATCTTTTACTGGTTTTCCTGCCAATTCTCTCTCCCACTGAATGTCTCATGCCTGTGTAGTCCCCTCTGTTGTAGTTTGGTTTTTCCCATCCTGTTCCTGCTACTCTCTCCACTTGTAGCTCAACTATGTAATCAAAACACAGAACCACATGATCACTAGCTCCAAGGGGCCTTTTATACGTGATATACTCGATGTCCAAACTACTCAAGATGAATACTAGGTTCAGTCTTGCTGGTTCATCCTCACCTCACTCTGGTAGTGTCCGTAACATGTTGATGTAATCAGCACAGGTTTAGAGATGACAGATCGTATGTTACTAACCTATAGGAGGTCAAAAACAAAGTGACAGAAATGAAGAGAGAGAGAGAGATGGACGACTTGCATTTTCTTGGCATCCAAGAAGGTTCACCTACATAGAATTAACACATTTAAGACAGTCCAAAGCATTAATAAACGAATCCGACTTAAGGTTATGTACAATCGCGTCAGTTATATATTTGAACTGGGAACTAAAACTCTGCCTGCCAACCATTTTGCAAGCTCATGTGTGTTTAAATATGGCATAAGATACTTGTGCTGCTCGGTGTTGTGATAAACTAACATCAAGGGATCACAGGTACATCAAGGGATCACAGGTACATCAAGGGATCACAGGTACATCAAGGGATCACAGGTACATCAAGGGATCACAGGTACATCAAGGGATCACAGGTAGATCAAGGGATCACAGGTACATCAAGGGATCACAGGTAGATCAAGGGATCACAGGTACATCTTTGTGTGCTTATATGAGGAGGTAGCTAAGGTGTCAGCTATTTAGGGGATCACAGGAATATCCCTCTCTGCATGTAAGATGAGGTGGCTGAAATGTCAGCCACCAGGGGGAGATTCAGGGCTGGCAAGTTGCATCTCAACTTTATTCACACTGCAAGATATTAAGTGCGCTGTACGCAAATTTAGTAACTTGCCTAGTTCCACTGACTCACAAGAGTCACCACAACTTGAGTGTGAGAGCCACGGGGCAAGACATCAGGGAGACGTCCTGCTGCCACAAGTTAGTGTCAAAGTTAAAGTTTAAGTTCCCGTCCATGAGACTGATTGCATCGCTGCTCCAGACAAACTTTTCTCATTTTTACCACTTTCAAAGTGACGATTTTTTTTTATCTTTATGTTATATTTTTTTTTACTTTCGCTTAATATTTGCAGGAAGTTGTAAAACAGAAAAAAATATTGAAAAATGTCCTCAACTTCATTGCTTGTGATATTTGTAAAATAAAATACCATAATTATATATAATATATATATATATATATATATTATATATATATATATATATATATATATATATATATATATATATATATATATATTATATATATATATATATATATATATATATATATATATATTATATGATATATCATATATATATATATATATATATATATATATATATATATATATATATATATATATATATATATATATATATATATATATATATATATATATATATATAATGATATATATATTGATTATTGATATTACATATATATATTGATATATTATATATTATAGTACGTTGGTAGACAGCAACCACCCAGGGAGGTACTACCATCCTGCCAGGTGACTGTGAAACAGAAACCTGAAACTGTTTTACATGATGGTAGGATTGCTGGTGTTTTTTTTCTGTCTCATAAACATGCAAGATTTCAGGTACGTCTTGCTACTTCTACTTACACTTAGGTCACGCTACACAAACATGTACACGTTTATGTATACACACTCATCTGAGTTTTCTTTGATTTTATCTTAATAGTTCTTGTTCTTATTGCTTTTCCTTTCATATCCATGGGGAAGTGGAATAAGAATCTTTCCTCCGTAAGCCATGCGTGTTGTAAAAGTCAACTAAAATGCCAGGAACAATGGGCTAGTAACCCCTTTTCCTGTATAGCTTCCTAAAAAGAAAAAAAAGAAAACCGTCAAAGTGGGATGTTTGAATGTGCGTGGATGTTGTGCGAATGATAAGAAAGAGATGATTGTAGATGTTATGAATGAAAAGAAGCTGGATGTCCTGGCTTTAAGTGAGGCAAAGCTGAAAGGGGTAGGAGAGTTTCAGTGGGGAGAAATAAATGGGATTAGGTCAGGGGTTTCAAATAGAGTTAGATCTAAAAAGGAGTGGCAATAATGTTGAATAATCAGTTATGGCAGGTAAAGAAGGAATATAAATGTATAAATTCAAGGATTATGTGGAGTAAAATAAATGTTGGATGTGAAAAGTGGGTTATAGTAAGTGTTTATGCACCTGGAGAAGAGAGAAGTGTAGAGGAGAGAGAGAGATTTTGGGAAATGTTGAGTGAGTGTGTGGGGAGTTTTGAACCAAGTGAGAGAGTACTTGTGGTTGGGGATCTTAATGATAAAGTGGGTAAAAATGTTGTGGAGGGAGTAGTAGGTAAATTTGGGGTGCCAGGGGTAAATGTAAATGGGGAACCATTAATTGAGCTATGTGTAGAAAGAGGTTTGGTAATAAGTAATACATATTTTATGAAAAAGAGGATAAATAAATATACAAGGTATGATATAGCACGTAAGGAAAGTAGTTTGTATTGGAGGATAAAAGGGTGATGGGTAGGCTTCAGGATGTACATGTTTATAGAGGGGCAACGGATATATCAGATCATTATTTGTTTGTAGCTACAGTTAGAGTAAAAGGTAAATGGGAAAAAAAGAAAATGGCAACAGCAAGTAAGAGAGAGGTAAAAGTGTATAAACTAAGGGAGGAGGAAGTTAGGGTTAGATATAAGCAACTATTGGCAGAAAGGTGGGCTAGTGCAAGTATGAGTAGTGGGGGGGTTGAAGAGAGTTGGGATAGTTTTAAAAAATGCAGTATTAGAATGTGGGGGTAGAAGTTTGTGGCTATAGGAGGGTGGGTGCAGGAGGAAAGAGGAGTGAGTGGTTGAATGAAGAAGTAAAAGCTGTGATAAAAAAGAAATAGGTAGCTTATGAGAGGTTTTTACAAAACAGAAGTGTTAATAGAAGAGAAGAGTATATGGAGAGTAAAAGAAAGGTGAAGAGAGTGGTGAAAGAGTGCAAAAGAAAAGCGGATGAAAGAATGGGAGAGGCTCTGTCAAGAAATTTTGCTGAAAACAAGAAAAAATTTGGGAGTGAGATAAACAAGGTAAGAAAGCCTAGGGAACGAATGGATTTGTCAGTTAAAAACATAGTAGGGAAGTTAGTAGACGGAGAGCTGGAGGTATTGGGTAGATGGCGGGAATATTTTGAGGAACTTTTAAATGTCGATGAAAAAAGGGAGGCGGTAATTTCATGTACTGGCCAGGGAGGTACAACATAGTTTAGAAGTGAAGAAGAGCAGGATGTGAGTGTGGGGGAGGTGCGTGAGGCATTACGTAGAATGAAAGGGGGTAAAGCAGCTGGAATTGACGGAATCATGACAGAAATGTTAAAAGCAGGGGGGGATATAGTGCTGGAGTGGCTGGTATTTTTGTTTAATAAATGTATGAAAGAGGGGAAGGTACCTAGGGATTGGCAGAGAGCATGTATAGTTCCTTTATATAAAGGGAAGGGGGATAAAAGAGAGTGTAAAACTTATAGGGGAATAAGTTTACTGAGTATACCAGGTAAAGTGTATGGCAGGGTTATTATTGAAAGAATTAGAGGTAAGACAGAGAGAAGGATTGCAGATGAGCAAGGAGGCTTTACAGTGAAGCATATATGTGAACAGTATTTAGATAAAGGTAGAGAAGTTTTTATTGCATTTATGGATTTAGAAAAGGCATATGATAGAGTGGATAGGGGAGCAATGTGGCAAATGTTGCAAGTGTATGGAATAGGTAGTAAGTTACTGATGGCTGTAAAGAGTTTTTATGAGGATAGTGAGGCTCAGGTTAGAGTGTGTAGGAGAGAGGGATATTACTTCCCGGTAAAAGTAGGTCTTAGACAGGGATGTGTAATGTCACCATGGTTGTTTAATATATTTATAGATGGGGTTGTAAAAGAAATAAATGCTAGGGTGTTGGGGAGAGGGGTGGGATTAAATTATGGAGAATTAAATGCAAAATGGGAGTTGACACAGTTACTTTTTGCTGATGATACTGTGCTTATGGGAGATTCTAAAGAAAAGTTGCAAAGGTTAGTGGACGAGTTTGGGAGAGTGTGTAAAGGTAGAAAGTTAAAAGTGAACATAGATAAGAGTAAGGTGATGAGGGTATCAAACGATTCCAATAAAGAAAAATTGGATATCACATTGGAGAGAGGGATTATGGAAGAAGTAAATGTTTTCAGATATTTGGGAGTTGACGTGTCAGCGGATGGGTTTATGAAGGATGAGGTTAACCATAGAATTGATGAAGGAAAAAAGGTGAGTGGTGCGTTGAGGTATCTGTGGAGACAAAAAACGTTATCCATGGAGGCAAATAAGGGAATGTACGAAAGTATAGTAGTACCAACACTCTTGTATGGGTGTGAAGCATGGGTTGCAAATGCTGCAGCGAGGAGGAGGCTGGAGGCAGTGGAGATGTCCTGTCTAAGGGCAATGTGTGGTGTAAATATTATGCAGAAATTTCGGAATGTGGAAATTAGGAGAAGGTGTGGAGTTACTAAAAGTATTTGTCAGAGGGCTGAAGAGGGGTTGTTGAGGTGGTTTTGTCCTTTAGAGAGAATGGATCAAAGTAGAATGACTTGGAGAGCGTATAAATCTGTAGGGTAAGGAAGGCGGGGTACGGGTCGTCATAGAAAAGGTTGGAGGGAAGGGGTAAAGGAGGTATTGTGGGCGAGGGGCTTGGACTTCCAGCAAGCATGTGTGAGCGTGTTAGATAGGAGTGAATGGAGACGAATGGTTTTTGGGACATGACGATCTATTGGAGTGTGAGCAGGGTAACATTTTGTGAAGGGATTCAGGGAAACCAGTTAATTGATTTAGTTGGACTTGAGTCCTGGAAATGGGAAGTACAATGCCTGCACTTTAAAGGAGGGGTCTGGGATAGTGACAGCTGGGAGGGACAATTCTCAGCTGTCGTATCTGAGTTCCTCTGCAAAGACAGTGATTATGTATGAGTGTGGTGAAAGTGTTGAATGATGATGAAAGTATTTTCTTTTGGGTCACCCTGCCTCAGTGGGAGACGGCCGACTTGTTGGAATATATATATATATATATATATATATATATATATATATATATATATATATATATATATATATATATATATATATATATATATATATATATATATATATTAGGTAGTAGGTTGGTAGACAGCAACCACCCAGGGAGGTACTACCGTCCTGCCAGGTGACTGTGAAACAGAAACCTGAAACTGTTTTACATGATGGTAGGATTGCTGGTGTCTTTTTTCTGTCTCATAAACACGCTGGATAACAGGTATATCTAGCTACTTCTACTTACATGTAGGTTACACTACACAGGCATGCACATGCATATATATACACATACACACATCTATGTGTTTCTTCTTTTTCTTAATAGCTCTTGTTCTTCTTTATTTCCTCTATTGTCCATGATGAAGTGGAAAAGAATTCTTCCTCCGTAAGCTATGCGTGTCGTATAAGGCGACTAAAATGCCGGGAGCAATGGGCTAGTAACCCCTTCTCCTGTACACACTTACTAAAAAAACGAATAAGAAAAGTTTTATAAATATATATATATATATATATATATATATATATATATATATATATATATATATATATATATATATATATATATAGTTGATAGTAAAAGTATTAAAAATCCCCTAAAATTTTCATACGTTGAATACTTTTTTAAAAAAAACACTTTCTACCTAACCTTATTACAACAAGCGCAATTTAAATTTTGATTTTAATAGTTTTTTTCCATATAGGTATAATGTTTCATATATACAATTTCATATTTTTATATACTTATTATAGTATATATATATATATATATATATATATATATATATATATATATATATATATATATATATATATATCTGAAGAACTTGTTAGACAAGAATCATAATTCTTCACATTGGATCTTACGAGCCCTCAATGGTTATTTAATTTTCTGAATATTTCCATATAATGTTCATAAGTTACAAATTTCTTTTGTAATATTTATAATATTTTGTAATATTTTATAAGGTAGTAGGTTGGTAGACAGCAACCACCCAGGGAGGTACTCACCGTCCTGCCAGGTGACTGTGAAACAGAAACCTGAAACTGTTTTACATGATGGTAGGATTGCTGGTGTCTTTTTTCTGTCTCATACTACACTGGCATACACATGCATATATATACATACACACATCTAGGTTTTCTTCTTTTCTTAATAGCTCTTGTTCTTTTATTTTTCTATTGTCCATGGGGAAGTGAAGAATCTTTCCTCCGTAAGCCATGTGTCGTATGAGGCGACTAAGATGCCGGGAGCAATGGGCTAGTAACCCCTTCTCCTGTACAAATCTACTAAAAACGAGAAGAAGAAAAACTTTATAAAATTGGGTTGTTTGAATGTGCGTGGATGTAGTGCGGATGATAAGAAAGAGATGATTGCCGATGTTATGAATGAAAAGAAGTTGGATGTCCTGGCCCTAAGCGAAACAAAGCTGAAGGAGGTAGGCGAGTTTCAGTGGGGAGAAATAAATGGGATTAAGTCAAGAGTATCTGAGAGAGTTTGAGCTAAGGAAGGGGTAGCAATAATGTTGAAGGATCAGTTATGGAAGGAAAAGAGGGAATATAAATGTGTAAATTCAAGGATTATGTGGATTAAAATAAGGGTCGGATGCGAAAAGTGGGTCATAATAAGCGTGTATGCACCTGGAGAAGAGAGGAGTGTAGGAGAGAGAGAGATTTTGGGAGATGTTAAGCGAATGTATAGGAACTTTTGAACCAAATGAGAGAGTAATTGTGGTAGGGGACCTAAATGCTAAAGTGGGAGAAACATGCAGAGAGGGTGTAGTAGGTAAGTTTGGGGTGCCAGGTGTAAATGATAATGGGAGCCCTTTGATTGAACTTTGTATAGAAAGGGGTTTAGTTATAGGTAATACATATTTTAAGAAAAAGAGGATAAATAAGTATACAAGATATGATGTAGGGCGTAATGACAGTAGTTTGTTGGACTATGTATTGGTAGATAAAAGACTGTTGAGTAGACTTCAGGATGTACATGTTTATAGAGGGGCTACAGATATATCAGATCACTTTTTAGTTATAGCTACAGTGGGAGTAAAAGGTAGATGGGATACAAGGAAAATAGAATCAGTAAGTAAAAGAGAGGTGAAGGTTTATAAACTAAAGAGGAGGCAGTTAGGGTAAGATATAAACAACTATTGGAGGATAGATGGGCTAGTGAGAGTGTAGGCAATGGGGTCGAAAATGTATGGGGTAGATTTAAAAATGTAGTGTTAGAGTGTTCAGCAGAAGTTTGTGGTTACAGGCGAGTGGGTGCGGGAGGGAAGAGGAGCGATTGGTGGAATGATGATGTAAAGAGAGTAGTAAGGGAGAAAAGTTAGCATATGAGAGGTTTTTACAAAGTAGAAGTGATGCAAGGAGGGAAGAGTATATGGAGAGAAAAGAGAGGTTAAAAGAGTGGTGAAGCAATGTAAAAGAGAGCAGATGAGAGAGTGGGTGAGATGTTATCAGCAAATTTTGTTGAAAATAAGAAAAGTTTTGGAATGAGATTAATAAGTGGAGGAAGCCTAGAGAACAAATGGATTTGACAGTTAAAAATAGGAGAGGAGAGTTATTAAATAGAGAGTTAGAGGTATCGGGAAGATGGAGAGAATATTTTGAGGATTTGTTAAATGTTGATGAAGATAGGGAAGCTGTAATTTCGTGTGTAGGGCAAGGAGGAATAACATCTTGTAGGAGTGTGGAAGAGCCAGTTGTGGGTGTAGGGGAAGTTCGTGAGGCAGTGGGTAGAATGAAAGGGGTAAGGCAGCTGGGATTGATGGGATAAAGATAGAAATGTTAAAAGCAGGTGGGGATATAATTTTGGAGTGGTTGGTGCTATTATTTAATAAATGTATGGAAGAGGGTAAGGTACCTAGGGATTGGCAGAGAGCGTGTATTGTTCCTTTGTATAAAGGCAAAGGGGACAAAAGAGAGTGCAAAAATTATAGGGGAATAAGTCTGTTGAGTGTACCTGGTAAAGTGTATATTAGAGTTATTATTGAAAGAATTAAGAGTAAAACATAAAGCAGGATAGCAGATGAACAAGGGGGCTTTAGGAAAGGTAGGGGTGTGTAGACCAAGTGTTTACAGTGAAACATATAGGTGAACAGTATTTGGATAAGGGTAAAGATGTTTTGTGGCATTTATGGATTTGGAAAAGGCGTATGATAGGGTAGATAGGGGGCAATGTGGCAGATGTTGCAGGTGTATGGAATAGGAGGAAGGTTACTGAAAGCAGTGAAGAGTTTTTATGAGGATAGTGAGGCTCAGGTTAGAGTGTGTAGGAGGGAAGGGGACTATTTCCCAGTAAAAGTGGGCCTTAGACAAGGATGTGTGATGTCACCGTGGTTGTTCAATATATTTATAGATGGGGTTGTAAGAGAAGTGAATGCGAGGGTCTTGGCAAGAGGTGTTGGACTAAAAGATAAAGAAGCGAATACAAAGTGGGAGTTGTCACAGTTGCTTTTGCTGATGACACTGTGCTTTTGGGAGATTCTGAAGAGAAGCTGCAGAGGTTGGTGGATGAATTTGGTAGGGTGTGTAAAAGAAGAAAATTGAAAGTGAATATAGGAAAGAGTAAGGTGATGAGGATAACAAAAAGAATAGGTGACGAAAGATTGGATATCAGATTGGAGGGAGAGAGTATGGAGGAGGTGAATGTATTCAGATATTTGGGAGTGGACATGTCGGCGGATGGGTCTATGAAGGATGAGGTGAATCATAGAATTGATGAGGGAAAAGGGTGAGTGGAGCACTTCGGAGTCTGTGGAGACAAAGAACCTTGTCCATGGAAGTAAAGAGGGAATGTATGAGAGTATAGTTATACCAACGCTCTTATATGGGTGTGAAGCATGGGTGATGAATGTTGCAACGAGGAGAAGGCTGGAGGCAGTGGAGATGTCATGTCTGAGGTCAATGTGTGGTGTGAATATAATGCAGAGAATTCGGGTTTGGAAATTAGGAGGAGGTGCGGGATTACCAAAACGATTGTCCAGAGAGCTGAGGAGGGTTGTTGAGGTGGTTTGGACATGTAGAGAGAATGGAACGAGACAGAGTGACTTCGAGAGTGTATAAATCTGTAGTGGAGGGAAGGCGGGGTAGGGGTCGGCCTAGGAAAGGTTGGAGGGAGGGGGTAAAGGAAGTTTTGTGTGCGAGGGCTTGGACTTCCAGCAAGCATGTGTGAGCGTATTTGATAGGAGTGAATGGAGGCATATGGTTTTAATACTTGACGTGCTGTTGGAGTGTGAGCAAAGTAACATTTATGAAGGGATTCAGGGAAACCGGCAGGCCGGACTTGAGTTCTGGAGATGGGAAGTACAGTGCCGGCACTCTGAAGGAGGGGTGTTAATGTTGCAGTTTTAAAACTGTAGTGTAAAGCACCCTTCTGGCAAGACAGTGATGGAGTGAATGATGATGAAAGTTTTTCTTTTTCGGGCCACCCTGCCTTGGTGGGAATCGGCCGATGTGTTAATAAAAAAAAAATAATATATAATATTTTACCAATAACAACACTGCACTAGCCAGGGGTCGAACCCATGCTGCTTTGGCCCGCCCCATGGTGAGCGAAAACACATGACGCTCTAGACCACTGAACCACACATTCCTTAAGAGTAGCGCATCCAGTAGAACTGAATGTTGTACTCGCTCCATTTACACTACACATTGCCCCTAGACTCGACATCTCCATTGCCTCCAGCCGCCTCTTCGCGGCAGCATTTACAACCCAAGCTTCACACCCATATAAGAGTGTTGGTACCACTATACTCTCGTACATTCCCTTCTTTACCTCCATGGATAACATTTTTTGTCTCCACAGATACCTCAATGCACCACTCATCTTTTATCTTTCATCAATTGTATGGTTAACCTCATCCTTCATAAACCCATCCGCTGACAAGTCAACTCCCACATATCTGAAAACATTCACTTCTTGCATATTCCCTCCCTCCAGTGTGATATCCATTTTTTTCATTATCTAACTCGTTTGATACCCTCATCACCTTATTCTTATCTATATTCACTTTCAACTTTCTACCTTTACACACCCTTTCAAACTCGTCCACTATCCTTTGCAACTTTCTTTAGCATATCCCAAAAGCACAGTATCATCAGCAAAAAGTAACAGTGTCAACTCCCATTTTGCATTTGATTGTTCATAATTTAATTCCACCCCTCTCCCCAGCATCCTAGCATTTACTTCTTTTACAACCCCATCTATAAATATGTTAAAAAACTATTGTGACATTATACACATACATTATATATATATATATATATATATATATATATATATATATATATATATATATATATATATATATATATATAAATGGGGTCCACCTCTGGTGCAAATTGTGGGACCCATAGCCTCGGAAAAGTGGATAAAAAGGCTTCGAGGAAGAATATTTGGATTTCTTCCTGAAGCCATTTGAATATTCCACTTCTCCTACCACCCCATCCTATATACACACATACATACATATAAATGCTTTATTAATAGACAGAATACATTTATAGAAAACACAAACATGAACATGAATATAATGGTACAATATGTCAAAGATTATGAATTTCCTCCAGCTCCTCCGAAGCCGGACGCGAGCCAAGTATGCAGCATGCGTTTTCCCTCTGGATGGCCACGCTGAGACGCTGGAAAAGGAACGTGGCTTCCCTTGGGTCCCTGGTGGTGTCGATGAGTCTGGAACCCAGTTCTTTAAGGAAACGTGTTGCATTTTTTCCCCATGCTCCCAAGGTCTCTGATCCCACTGGGACAAATTGATACTGTTGGCTTATGTCCCTGTACTTGCCGATCTTGTACTCCTCTCTGTGGTCAGCAGCTCCTCCCTGTCGCCCAACACTGTGATGGATGTAGGTGTCAGCCAGTGTCGACACACAGGTATAATCCCATGCTAAGAGCTTGCCATTCTTCCAAGGATAGATGGTGATCCCGTCGGGGCGGTTTGCTGGGTTGTGGGCATTGTTGGCTGCTAGTGATCGAGGCTCTCTCTCGGCTGGGCATCCAGCTGTAGCAAGGGTTCTCTTTATGATGTCGTTGACTTCATTGTGTCTTGCATGCCAACCCTTGGTTTTAGAACAGTTAAGACCATGTAGACCATATTGGTCGGCTTGCGCATCGCTGCAAATACACGTATATTCCGTGTGAATAGGGGCAGCAAGGCGCAGAGCCACTGCAATACGAAGGGTCTTAGGGTCGAGGCGTGTTTCCATGGCCGAAGTGGAATTGTTTGGAGGAAGTCTCCAGAGTGATGTGCACTCACAGCTAGGAGACGGGCAGTCTCCTGTCTGATGTTACGGCCCTAAGCATATTGGCAAGTATCTTTTCAGTGATGGGGCCGTCCCAGCTTGACTGTTTGTAGGACAGTTCTTCACTAGGTTTTGGTGTTGGAGCAGCAAGAGTCTCCCATTCAGTGATGGCACTGATGTAGCTAGGGTCCTGTATTCCTGCTGAATCACTGAGGTTGTCTGGAAGAATTTGTTTTATTAGCTCATTTGATGCTATGGAAGAGGATAAGAAGGCTGGTAGGGCAATCTGGGAGGATTTGCGTACTCCCAGCCCCCAAGGTGATATCACAATATGCATAACAATCACTGTGAAAAAATAATGAAATTTGAAGCGCTTTCTCTGTTTTCTAAGTGGTTGTTCTCCTGTACATATGTACATGTCGGGCTGAATAGGTAAAACTGGTCAATTAGCAAGAACTCGTTTCAAATTAAGTCCTTTCTAAAATTTTTCTTATACATTTAAAGATATATTTTTCATTTATGTTTATATAAAAATTCATAATTTTGTACCAAAAGATCCTTAGAAAACTTACCTAACTTTATTATAACAAGTGCAATTTAATTCAGCCTATTCCAACTAAGTATATTTTAGATACGTTTTCAATAATAAACAAACATTGAAATAAATTTTATTCGTGAGGTTCAGAATGATTTTTGCGAAGTTACTGCATACACAAATTTTCGCTTGCCTTATTCGGCAAGAATTGCGTTGCTATTTAAATCAAAATCGCAAGTTTTACCTATTCGGCATGACATATATCAATAACACAGACTAGCCGAGGATTCGAACCCATGTACTTTTTTCTGTCTCGTGGTGAGCGAAAACCACATGACGCCTTAACCCACTGAATCACACAATCCTACAATCCTAGGTGTGTTACTCTTAGTCCGAGGACATACGGTTCTTGAAGGATTGTGTGGTCCAGTGGGTTAAGGCTTCATATGATTTTCGCTCACCACGAGGCAGGGCAAAAACTACATGGGTTCGAACCCTCGGCTAGTCGCAGTGTTGTTATTGATTCAATACCACTCGTTCGTTTTTTCAATAATATATATACTGTTTGTGGAGGCTAGTACACGAAACAGGGAGTAGAATGAAATTATCACTGAGGCACCCACACTACCGTATGTCTTTGGATCACGGTAAAACACCTAGCTCTCCTGTGCGCGATTCTTGTAGGATTGGTGGTCCTGTGGGTTAGAGTGTCATGAATTTTCGTTCACCATGAATATATATATATATATATATATATATATATATATATATATATATATATATATATATATATATATATATATATATATTATTTTATATATATATATATATATATATATATATATATATATATATAATATAATATATATATGTTGGTGGATGAGTTTGGTAAGGTATGTAAAAGAAGGAAATTGAAAGAGAATATAGGAAAGAGTAAGGTGATGAGGATCAAAAGATTAGGTGATGAAAGATTGGATATAAGATTGGAGGGAGAGAGTATGGAGGAGGTGAATCATAGAACTGATGAAGGGAAAAGGGTGAGTGGTGCACTTAGGAGTCTGTGGAGACAAAGAACTTTGTCCGTGGAAGCAAAGAGGGGAATGTATGAGAGTATAATTATACCAACACTCTTATATGGGTGCGAAGCATGGGTGGTGAATGTTGCAACAAGGAGAAGGCTGGAGGCAGTGGAGATGTCATGTCTGAAGTCAATGTGTGGTGTGGATATAATGCAGCGAATTCGTAGGGTGGAATTTAGGAGGAGGTGCGGGATTACCAAGACTATTATCCAGAGGGCTGAGGAGCGATTGTTGAGGTGGTTCGGACATGTAGAGAGAATGGAACAAAGTAGAATGACTTCGAGAGTGTATAAATCTGTAGTGGAGGGAAAGCGGGGTAGGGGTCGGCCTATGAATGGTTGGAGGGAGGGGGTAAAGGAGGTTTTGTGTGCGAGGGGTTTGGACTTCCAGCAAGCATGCGTGAGCGTATTTGATACGAGTGAATGGAGAGAAATTGTTTTTAATACTTGACGTGCTGTTGGAGTGTGAGCAAAGAAACATTTATGAAGGATTCAGAGAAACCGGCAGGCCGGACTTGAGTCCGGGAGATGGGAAGTACAGTGCCTGCACTCTGGAGGAGGGATGTTAAATGTTGAAGTTTTATAACTGTAGTGTAAGCATGCCTCTGGCAAGACAGTTATGGAGTGAATGATGATGAAAGTTTTTCTTTTCGGGCTACCCTGCCTTGGTGGAAACGGCCGATGTGTTAATAAAATAATAATAATAAATATATATATATATATGTCGTGCTGATTAGGTAAAACTGGTCAATTAGAGAACTCATCTAAAATTAAGTCCTTTTTAAAATTTTCTCTTATACGTTTAAAGATATATTTTTTTCATTTATGTTAATGTAAGAATTTATAATTTTGTACAGAGAAACTTTGAAAACCTACCTAACCTTATAACAACAAGCGCAATTTAATTTAGCCTAACCAAACTAAATATATTTTAGATACGTTAACATTAATTTAATAATAAACAAACACAATGAAATATATTTTTTCGTTATGTTCAGAATGATTTTGCAAATTATTGCATACACAAATTTTCACTTGTCTTATATAGCAAGGTGAGCGTTGCTATTTAAGCCAAATCGCAAGTTTTATAATCGGCACGACATATATATAATATATATATATTATGTCGTGCCGATTGTAAAACTGGTCAATTAGCAGAACTCATCTAAAATTAAGTCCTTTCTAAATTTCTCTTATACGTTTAAAGATATAATTTTTCATTTATGTTAATGTAAGAATTTATATTTTGACCAAGAGAACTTTGAAAACCTACTACCTCATACAACAGTGCAATTTAATTTAGCCTAACCAACTAAATATATTTTAGATACGTTAACATTAATTTAATAATAAACAAACACAATGAAATATATTTTGTTATGTTCATTATCCACCGAATGATTTTGGGAAAAATATATAAAAAAAATTATAAAAATTTTTATTTTATTATAAAGGTGGAAAAAACCGTTTTCTAAAAAAGTGCCAAAACGGAATTTGTCCTTAATCGGCCAAATATATTTATTTTTATTTTTAATAATTTACTATATTTAAAATAAATACTATTTTATAAAAATATAAATATATAAAAATTTTAAAAATAAAAATATATATATATATATATATGTCGTGCGATTAGGTAAAACTTGATTTTTTGGTTAAATAGCAACGCTCCCTCCATATAAGACAAGTGAAAATTTGTTATGCAATAATTTCGGGAAAATATTCTGAACACAACGAAAAAATATATTTCATTGTGTTTGTTTATTATAAATTATTGTTAACTATCTAAAATATACTTAGTTGGGTTAGGCTAAATTAAATTGCGCTTGTTGTAATAAGGTAGGTAGGTTTTCAAAGTTTCTCTTGGACAAAAAATTTTAAATTTTACATTAACATAAATGAAAAAAATATATCTTCAAACGTATAAGAGAAAATTTTAGAAAGGACTTAATTTTAGAGGAGTTCTTGCTAATTGACTAGTTTTACCTAATGGGCACGAATATATATATATATATATATATATATATATATATATATATATATATATATATATATATATATATATATATATAAATGTCCGATTTCTCATTTCAAATAGCAACGCTCTTCTCCATATAAAAAGTGAAAATTGGTATGCAAAAATTTGCCAAAAAATTCTGAACATAACGAAAAAATATTTTTATTGTTTGTTTAAAAAATTGTTACATATCTAAAATATATTTAGTTGTTGGCTAAATTAAACGCTTTTGAAATAGTTTATTTCAAAATTTTTGGAAAAATTTAAATTTTTACATTAACGAAATGAAAAATATCTTGCGATAAGAAAATTTTGAAGACTTTTAATGAGTTCTTTCATGACAGTTTTTCCTAATCGGCACCATTTTTTTTAAAATATATATATATATATATATATATATATATATGTTGCCGATTAGGTAAAACTGGTCAATTAGCAAGAACTCATCTAAATTTTAAATCCTTTCTAATATCTTATACGTTTAAAGATATTTTTTTCATTTATGTTAATGTAAGAATTTATAATTTTGTACAAAGAAAAATTTGAAAAACCCACCCCTTATTACAACAAGCTCAATTTAATTTAGCCTAACCCAACTAAATAGATTTTAATCGTTAACATTAATTTAATAATAAACAAACACAATGAAATATATTTTTCGTTATGTTCAGAAT
>WNWK01026500.1:0-27307 GCA_009830355.1 Cherax destructor | reverse complement strand
GCTAGTGAGCGAGCCAGGGGCCAGTGCGGGCTTTTGGGAGTTAGTGAGCGTAGCAGCCAGTGTACAGTGCTGGCTGTTGGGCTAGTGAGCGTAGCAGCCAGTGTACAGTGCTGGCTGTTGAGCTAGTGAGCGTGTGTGTGTGTGTGTGTGTGTGTGTGTGTGTGTGTGTGTGTGTGTGTGTGTGTGTGTGTGTGTGTGTGTGTGTGTGTGTGTGTGTGTGTGATGTGTGTGTGTGTGTGTGTGTGTGTGTGTATGTGTGTGTGTGTGTGTGTGTTTGTGTGTGTGTGTGTGTGTGTGTGTGTGTGTGTACTCACCTAATTGTACTCACCTAATTGTGGTTGCAGGGTCGAGACTCAGCTCCTGGCCCCGCCTCTTCGCTGTCTGCTACTGGGTCTCTGCTCTCCCTGCTCCATGAGCTTTATCATACCTTGTCTTAAAACTATGTATGGTTCCTGCCTCCACTATATCTTTCTCTAGTCCATTCCCTTCCTGACTACTCTGTGGCTGAAGAAATGTTTCCTGACATCCCTTTGACTCATCTGAGTCTTCAGCTTCCAGTTGTGTCCCCTTGTTTCTGTGTTCCCTCTCTGAAACAACCTGTCACTATCTACCTTGTCAATTCCCCGCAGTATTTTGTATGTCGTTATCATGTCTCCTCTGACCCTTCTTTCCTCCAGTGTTGTTAGTCCTATTTCCCTCAACCTTTCTTCATAAGACAGACCCCTGAGTTGTGGAACTAACCTTGTCGCAAATCTTTGCACTTTCTCTAGTTTCTTTACGTGCTTGACCAGGTGTGGGTTCCAGACTGGTGCTGCATACTCTAGTATGGGCCTGACGTATACGGTATACAGTGTCTTGAACGATTCCTTGTTAAGGTAACGGAACGCTAATCTTAGGTTTGCCAGTCGCCCATATGCTGCCGCAGTTATCTGGTTGATGTGTGTCTCCGGAGACGTGCTTGGTGTGTGTGTGTGTGTGTGTGTATGTGTGTGTGTGTATGTGTGTGTGTGTGTGTGTGTGTGTGTGTGTGTGTGTGTGTGTGTGTGTGTGCGTGCGTGTGTGTGTGTGTGTGTGTGTGTGTGTGTACTCACTTAATTGTACTCACCTAATTGTGGTTGCAGGGGTCGAGACTCAGCTCCTGGCCCCGCCTCTTCGCTGTCTGCTACTGGGTCTCTGCTCTCCCTGCTCCATGAGCTTTATCATACCTTGTCTTAAAACTATGTATGGTTCCTGCCTCCTGTGTGTGTGTGTGTGTGTGTTAGTTACCATTTTGTCCTAGGCACATGTCAATTAGACACTAGGCATGTTGTATGTATGTGTGTACTCACCTATTTGTACTCATCTATTTGTGGATGCAGGGGTCGAGTCATAGCTCCTGGCCCAGGCTCTTCACTGATTGCTACTAGGTCCTCTCTCTTCCTGCTCCATGAGCTTTATCAAACCTCGTCTTAAAACTATGTATGGTTCCTGCCTCCACTATGTCGCTTTCTAGACTATTCCACTTCCTGACAACTCTATGACTGAAGAAATACTTCCTAACATCCCTTTGACTCATAGGAGTCTTCAACTTCCAATTGTGACCCCTTGTTTCTGTGTCCCCTCTCTGGAACATCTTGTCTCTGTCCACCTTATCTATTCCTCGCAGTATTTTATATGTCGTTATCATGTCTCCCTAACCCTCCTGTCCTCTAGTGTCGTCAGGCCGATTTCCCTTAACCTTTCTTCGTAGGACAATCCTCTTAGCTCTGGGACTAGTCTTGTTGCAAACCTTTGCACTTTCTCTAATTTCTTGACGTGCTTGACCAGGTGTGGGTTCCAAACTGGTGCTGCATTCTCCAGTATGGGCCTGACGTATACGGTGTACAGAGTCTTGAACGATTCCTTAGTGAGGTATTGGAACGCTATTCTTAGGTTTGCCAGCCGCCCGTATGCTGCAGCAGTTATCTGATTAATGTGTGCCTCAGGAGATGTGCTCGGTATTATACTCACCCCAACATCTTTTTCCTTGAGTGAGGTTTGCAGTCTTTGGCCACCTAGATTATACTCTATCTGCGGTCTTCTTTGCCCTTCCCCGATCTTCATGACTTTACATTTGGCAGGGTTAAATTCAAGGAGCCAGTTACTGGACCAGGCTTGTAGCCTGTCCAGGTCTCTTTGTAGTCCTGCCTGATCCTCGACTGATTTAATTCTTCTCATTAACTTCACATCATCTGCAAACAGGGACACTTCTGAGTCTATCCCTTCCGTTATGTCATTCACACATACCAAAAACAGTACAGGTCCTAGGACTGACCCTTGTGGAACCCCACTCGTCACAGGTGCCCACTCTGACACCTCGTCACGTACCATGACTCGTTGTTGCCTCCCTGTCAGATATTCTCTGATCCATTGCAGTGCCTTTCCTGTTACGTGTGCCTGATCCTCTAGCTTTTGCATTAACCTCTTGTGAGGAACTGTGTCGAACGCCTTCTTGCAGTCCAAGAAAATGCAGTCTATCCACCCCTCTCTTTCGTGTCTTACTTCTGTTACCTTGTCATAAAACTCCAGTAGGTTTGTGACACAGGATTTTCCTTCCCTGAAACCGTGCTGGTTGTCGTTTATAAGCTTGTGTCTTTCTAGGTGCTCCACCACTCTCCTCCTGATGATCTTCTCCATGTTTGCATACTATACACGTCAGTGACACAGGTCTGTAGTTTAATGCCTCGTGTCTGTCTCCTTTCTTAAAAATTGGGACTACATTTGCCATCTTCCACGCCTCAGGTAGTTGCCCAGTTTCAATGGATGTGTTGAAGATTTTTATGTGTACTCACCTAATTGTGGTTGCAGGGGTCGATACTCAGCTCCTGGCCCCGTGTGTGTGTGTGTGTGTATGCGTGCGTGTGTGTGTGTGTGTATGCGTGCGTGTGTGTGTGTGTGTGTATGCGTGCGTGTGTGTGTGTGTGTGTATGCGTGCGTGTGTGTGTGTGTGTGTGTGTATGCGTGCGTGTGTGTGTGTGTGTATGCGTGCGTGTGTGTGTGTGTGTGTGTATGCGTGCGTGTGTGTGTGTGTGTGTGTATGCGTGCGTTTGTGTGTGTGTGTGTTAGTTAGTTACCATTTTGTTCTAGGCACATGTCGATTAGACACTAGGCCTGTTGTATGTGTTTGTGTGTGTGTGTGTGTGTGTGTGTGTGTGTGTGTGTGTGTGTGTGTGTGTAAGGAAACACTTCGAAATGTTTCCACCCCGCCGGAAATTGAACCCGGGCAGGTGCCATAAAGATCACTTACCTAACTGAGTCACGTTAGCCCTCTTGATCTTGGGTACCATCTTGATGTCGCACAGTTGTGCTATATTCACTATATTCCCTATTTACTATATTCACTATATTCGCTATTTACTATATTCACTATATTCCCCATTTACTATATTCACTATATTCCCTATTTACTATATTCGCTATTTACTATATTCACTATATTCGTTATTTACTATGTTAACTATATTCGCTACTTAGTATATTTGCTATTTAATAGCAGTATAATACATTCAGTATACTTACAGCACTTGCCACCCACAACACTACCAAGGTACACACGTTTCACTCTACAGATCTTTTCACTTCTTTCATTAATTTGCTAATATCGCTTTGTCTCTTATACCACTCCTTCACAACTCACTGTAGTCGACACCAAAATGTCTGAGACTGATGTCTGAGACTGATGTCTGAGACTGATGTCTGAGACTGACGTCTGAGACTGAGTCTGGCTGATCACAGACTCTCTGAGACGTCTGAGACTACGTCTAACGATGTCTGAGAGGACTGATGTCTGAGACTGATGTCTGAGACTGATGTCTGAGACTGACGTCTGAGACTGACGTCTGAGACTGACGTCTGAGACTGACGTCTGAGACTGATGTCTGAGACTGATGTCTGAGACTGATGTCTGAGACTGATGTCTGAGACTGACGTCTGAGACTGACGTCTGAGACTGACGTCTGAGACTGACGTCTGAGACTGACGTCTGAGACTGATGTCTGAGACTGACGTCTGAGACTGATGTCTGAGACTAATGTCTGAGACTGATGTCTGAGACTGATGTCTGAGACTGATGTCTGAGACTGATGTCTGAGACTGATGTCTAAGACTGATGTCTGAGTCTGACGTCTGAGACTGATGCCTAATGGCTGCTTTTTTCTTCCTGTTTGTTTTCTCTGCTCACTCACTAAGCTAACTTATTGTTGTTTTAAGATCACTACCAAGATATTAGCATTTGTCTCTCTGTCTTGGGGTCATACCTTGTCCAGGCCGAGTGGTTAACGCACTGGCCTGTGGGTTTCAGGAGTCACTTGCCACAGGTTCAAACTCCACTAGGCCTGGCTGGCCCTCTTTGCTTCTAGCAAATACCGGCACTTTCAAATTAACTTTTGAAATAGTGGTCCTCGCCTCACTCTTCTAACTTGCTGCACACTCGTGGGGTTGTTCACTGACTGTTGTGTACAGTGACCACTGACAGGCTCCCAGGGAGAGCTTAAAAACAGTGACACAGCCAGCCATGACCCCCGCCGCCCTCCCACAGTATCTCTCTGCATGGGAGGTGGATAAAAAGTGCCGGACAAAGGGAAGATACAAGGCAAATTTGAGCGTTTGTTTGTGGGGGTTGTTGTTGTTGTGTGTGTTTGTACCCACCTATTTGTACTCATCTATTTGTGGTTGCACGGATCGAGTGATAGCTCTTGGTCCCGCCTCTTCGCTGGTCGCTACTAGGTCCACTCTTTCCCTGCTCTAAGAGATTTATTGCACCTCTTCTTAAAGCTATGTATGGATCCTGCCTCCACTACATCCCTCTCCAGATTATTCCACTTCCTGACAACTCTATGACTGAAGAAATACTCCCTAATATCCCTGTGACTCATCTGAATCTTCAACTTCCAATTGTGACCCCTTGTTGCTGTGTCCCCTTTCTGGAACATCCTGTCTCTGTCCACCTCGTCATTTCCTCTAAGAATTTTATATATCGTTATCATTTTCTCCCTATGTCTCATGTTCTCCGATTTCCCTTAATCTCTCCTAGTAGAACATGCATCTTAGCTCCGGGACTAGTCTTGTTGCAAATCTTTGTACTTTCTCTAATTTCTTGACGTGCTTGATCAGGTGTGGGCTCCAGACTGGTGTTGCATACTCCAGTATTGAACGACTCCTTACTGAGGTGTCTGAATGCTATTCTTAGGTTTGCCAGGAGGCCATATGCTGCAGCAGTTATTTGGTTGATGTACTCGGAATTATACTCACCCCAAGATCCTTTTCCTCGAGTGAGGTTTGCAGTCTTTGGCCCCCTAGGTTGTACTCTGTTTGCGGTCTTCTTTACCCTTCCCCGATCTTTATGACTTTGCACTTGGTGGGGTTAAACTCCAGGAGCCAGTTTCTGAACCAGGCTTGCAGCCTCTCCAGGTTCCTTTGTAGTCCTGCCTGATCCTCATCCGATAACCATTGAGCACTGGCAAGCTCACAGGATGGGCTTAAAAGCAGTGACCCCCGTCACCCTTCCCTAGTATCTCTCTGCATGGGAGACAGATAAAAAGTGCAGGGAAGAGGACAAAGGCAAGATAAAAGGCGAATTTTGAGCGTTTGTTTGTTGTTGTTGTTGTGTGTGTGTGTGTGTGTGTGTGTGTGTGTGTGTGTTTGTACTCAACTTTCTGTACTCACCTATTTGTGGTTGCAGGGGTCGAGACTCAGCTCCTGGCCCCGCCTCTTCACTGATCGCTACTGGGTCCTCTCTCTCCCTGCTCCATGAGCTTTATCATACCTCGTCTTAAAGCTATGTATGGTTCCTGCCTCCACTACATCACTTGCTAGACTATTCCACTTCCTGATAACTCTATGACTGAAGAAATACTTCCTAACATCTCTTTGACTCATCCGAGTCTTTATCTTCCAATTGTGACCCCTTGTTTCTGTGTCCCATCTCTTGAACATCCTGTCACTATCCACCTTGTCTATTCCACGCAGTATTTCGTATGTCGTTATCATGTCTCCCCAAACCCTCCTGTCCTCCAGTGTTGTCATGCCGATTTCCCTTAACCTTTCTTCGTAGGGCATCTCCTTAGCTCTGGAACTAGTCTTGTTGCAAACCTTTGCACTTTCTCTAATTTCTTGACGTGCTTGACCAGGTGTGGGTTCCAAACTGGTGCTTCATACTCTAGTATGGACCTGACGTACACAGTGTACAGTGTCTTGAACGATTCCTTACTAAGGTATCGGAACGCTATACTCAGGTTTGCCAGGCGCTCATATGCTGCAGGAGTTATCTGGTTGATGTGTGCTTCCGGAGACGTGCTCGGTGTTATACTCACCCCAAGATCTTTCTCCTTGAGCGAGGTTTGCAGTCTTTGACCACCTAGCCTATACTCTGTGTTACGGCCCCCTATCTAACAATGGTAGTTAGGTAATTACCTCACCGGCCGGCAGTCAAGGGGTTACGTCATCAGACCTGATGTTTGACTGCCTGGCAGGCGTGACTGACAGTGTCATCGAGACTCTCCCCTAGTCAACACTGGAGAGTGCTAACGAGACTCCCATATACAACACTGGAGAGTTCACCAGCTCCCTGATACACCTAGGGAGTGTACGAGACTCTCCCATATACACTGCTGGAGAGTGTCAGCGAGACTCTCCCCTATACAACACTGGAGAGTTCACTAGCTCCCTGATACACCTGGGAGTGTTCAACAGACAGACCTGGAAATTGACTCTTCGTGCTGGTGACGGCCTTAGACTATCTACTGGCTTATTCACCGTACCGACTGTGTTCCTGAGACTATGTACCTGAAAATGGACTGTTGTACCTGAACTTATGTACCTGAAAGTGTGTGACACTGGTAACAGGTGGTGTCTTGTGTGACACTGGTAACAGGTGGTGTCTTGTGTGACACTGGTAACAGGTGGTGTCTTGTGTGACACTGGTAACAGGTGGTGTCTTGTGTGACACTGGTAACAGGTGGTGTCTTGTGTGACACTGGTAACAGGTGGTGTCTTGTGTGACACTGGTAACAGGTGGTGTCTTGTGTGACACTGGTAACAGGTGGTGTCTTGTGTGACACTGGTAACAGGTGGTGTCTTGTGTGACACTGGTAACAGGTGGTGTCTTGTGTGACACTGGTAACAGGTGGTGTCTTGTGTGACACTGGTAACAGGTGGTGTCTTGTGTGACACTGGTAACAGGTGGTGTCTGTGTGACACTGGTAACAGGTGGTGTCTTGTGTGACACTGGTAACAGGTGGTGTCTTGTGTGACACTGGTAACAGGTGGTGTCTTGTGTGACACTGGTAACAGGTGGTGTCTTGTGTGACACTGGTAACAGGTGGTGTCTTGTGTGACACTGGTAACAGGTGGTGTCTTGTGTGACACTGGTAACAGGTGGTGTCTTGTGTGACACTGGTAACAGGTGGTGTCTTGTGTGACACTGGTAACAGGTGGTGTCTTGTGTGACACTGGTAACAGGTGTCGTGTGACTTTGTGTTGTGACACTGGTAACAGGTGGTGTCTTGTGTGACACTGGTAACAGGTGGTGTCTGGTGTGACACTGGTAACAGGTGGTGTCTTGTGTGACACTGGTAACAGGTGGTGTCTTGTGTGACACTGGTAACAGGTGGTGTCTTGTGTGACACTGGTAACAGTGGTGTGTGTCAGTCAGTGTTGTGACACTATGTGGTGTCAGGTATTTAGTGGTGTTGTCGTCAGAGTTTGTGACGGTGGCGACACAGGTAGCGTATTTGATGTGTGTCATAACGCGGTGAAAGGTTTTATTAGAGATGGGTTCATGATGCAAGGAAGGTGTCTTACGGGCACAGAGAGAAGGGTGTCGTGTGACACAGAAGAGAAGGCGTGTCGGGTGACACCGGGGGCGTGTCATGTGACACAGAGAACGGGTGTCAGGGGACCCCGTGAGAAGGCGTGCCATAAGACAAAGAAGTATCATGACAAGGTGTGGTAGTGTCCTGCGTGACACTAGAAGATGGCAGCGACTTGACACTACACCGAATACTTGATTTTGCTTGTGACTTTTATCTTTTACTGTGATTTTGTGTAAATAGGTTTTTACACAGATTATTAGATTATATGTTTTTATTCAGATTATATGCTTTTATATTAATAATATATATTTAATATAATAAAAATCTGAAAAATGAGATTTTACTCAGTATCCCAAACAGTCGTTTATTACAAATGCTTCTTTATTTGTAATACTCTGTCTGCGGTCTTCTTTGCCCTTCCCCGATCTTCATGACTTTGCATTTAGCGGGGTTAAATTCGAGAAGTCAGTTGATGGACCACTTGTCCATCCTGTCCAGGTCTCTTTGAAGTCTTGCCTGATCCTCATCCGATAGTTCTCCTCATTAGCTTCACATCGTTTGCAAACAGGGACACTTCTGAATCTATCCCTTCCACCATGTCATTCATATATACCAGAAACAGCACCGGTCCTAGGACTGACTCATGTGGAATCCCGCTCGTCACAGGCGCCTACTCTGACACTTCATCACATACCATGACTCGTTGTTGCCGTCCTGTCAGGTATTCTCTGATCCATTGCAGTGCCTTTCCTGTTATGCGTGCCTGATCCTCTAGCTTTTGCACTAATCTCTTGAGGAATTGTGTCGAAGGCCTTCTTGAAGTCCAAGAAAATGCAATAAACCCGCCCCTCTTTCTCTTGTCTTACTTCTTTCACCTTGTCGTAAAACTCTAGTAGGTTTGCGACACAGGATTTTCCTTCCCTGAAACCTTGCTGGTTGCCGTGTATAGGCTCATTCCATTTTAGGTGCTCCACCACTCTTTTGATAATTTTCTCCATGACGGTTCATTCTATACATGTCAATGACACTGGTCTGTAGTTTAATGCTGTGTGCCTGTCTCCTTTCTTAAAAATTCGGACTACATTTGCCGTCTTCCACCACTCAGGTAGTTGCCTTGTCTCGATAGATGTGTTAAAGATTGTTGTTTGTGGTACATATAGCATCTCTGCTCCCACTCTCAGGACCAGCGGAGAGATGTTGTCCGGTCCCACTGCGTTCGAGGTATCTAGTTCACTCAGCAGCCTCTTCACCTCCTCCTCAGCTCTGTGTATTATGTCCAGCACTTGTTGGTGTACCCCACCATTCCGGCTTTATGGAGTCCTTTCTGTCTCCAATGAAAATACTTCCTTAAATCTCATGTTGAGCTCTTAACATACTTCTCAGTCATTTCTTGTGATCTTCCCTCCTTCCTTCCTCAGCCTGATTACCTGGTCCTTGACTGTTGTTTTCCTCCTGATGTGATGGTACATTAGATTCGGGTCAGGTTTTCATATTGTCGCTGAGCCTCCCTCCTTATCTGTGCATATTAGTTTCTGGCTCTTCAACTAATCTCCTTATTTTCCTGGGTCCTTTGTCTTCTATACTTTTTCCATTGCATTAACGTTGGTAGAATCACAGACAATATGTTAGGTAAAAGGACACAAGTGCAAGTAATGTGACATTTTTTTGTGGCAATGTTTCTCTCTCCAGGAACTTTGTCAAGCCATTACGCCTTGACAAAGCCCCACCAGTTCTCTTTCCCACTGAACTTCATGCAGGAAATTGCTCATGCCTCTGTAGTCCCATCATTTGTAGTTTGGTTTCTCCCATCCTACTCTTCCTTCTTCCCTCTCCACTTGTATCTCTATTATGTATTCGAAGCTCAGAACCACATGATCACTAGTTCCAAGGGGCCTTTCATATGTGATGTCCTCAATGTCTGAACTACTCAAGGTGAAAATGAGGTCCAGTCTTGCTGGTTCATCCTCTCAACTTTCTCTGGTAGTGTCCCTAACGTGTTGATGCATGAGGTTTTCCAGTACCACCTCCATCATCTCTTGTGAGGAATTGTGTCGACGGCCCTCTTGCAGTCCAAGAAAATGCAATCTACCCGCCCCTCTCTCTCGTGTCGTACTTCCGTTATCTTGTCATAAAACTCCAGTAGCTTTGTGACACAGGATTTCCCTTCCCTGAAACCGTGCTGGTTGTCATTTATAAGTTAGTTCCTTTCAACGCGCTCCACCACTCTCCTCCTGACAATCTTCTCCATGACTTTGCATACTATACACGTCAGTGACACAGGTCTGTAGTTTAGTGACTCATGTCTGTCTCCTTTCTTAAAAACTGGGACTACATTTGCCATCTTCCACACCTCAGGTAGTTGCCCAGTTTCAATGGATGTGTTGAAGATTGTTGTTAGTGGCACACACATCATCGCTGCTCCCTCTCTAAGGAGCCACGGAGAGATGTCTGGTCCCACCGCCTTTGAGGTATCAGGTTCACATAGCAGCTTCTTCACCTCCTCCTCGGTTGTGTGTATTTCATCCAGCACTTGTTGGTGTACCTCCCTATTCTGAATTCCTGGAGTCCTTCCTGTCTCCTCTGTAAATACTTCTTTAAATCTCATGTTGAGCTCCTCACATACCTCTTGGTCGTTTCTTGTGAACTCCCCACCTTCCTTCCTCAGCCTGATTACCTGGTCCTTGACTGTTGTTTTCCTCCTGATGTGGCTGTACAATAGTTTCGGGTCAGACTTAGACTTTCGATGCTATGCCGTTTTCATATTGTTGCTGGGCCTCCCTTCTACACCTTTGGGTAAACCAAGGGCTCGTTCTGGTCTTCCCATTATTTCTGGCGCCCTTGGGAACAAGGGCGCGTGTGTGTGTGCGTGAATGTGCGTGCGTGTGCGTACGTGTGTATGTGCGTGGACGTGTGTGTGCGTCCGTGCGTGAACGTGGATGTGTGTGCGCATGCATGTACTTGCGTGTGCCCGTGAACGTGGGTGTGTGTATCTTTGCGTGAACGTGGGTGTTAGTGAGTGTGTATGTGCATGCATTAACGTGTGTGTGTGTGTGTGTGTGTGTGCATGTACGTGGATGTATATGTGTGCACGTGTGTGTGCGTGCATGAACGTGAGTGTGTGTGTGCGTGCATGAACGTGAGTGTGTGTGCGTGCATGAACGTGTGTGTGCGCGAGCATGAACGTGGGTGTGTGTGAACGTGGGGGTGTGTACGTGTGTGCGTGAACATGGGTGTGTGTACGTGAACGTGGGTGTGTACGTGTGTGCATGAAAGGGAGTGTGTGCGTGTGCGTGATCGTGTGTCTGTATGTTCGGAGTACCTACCTACACCGTCCTCTCACTCATGCCCCTACACTACACTGCACTACACTACACAACACTACACTGCAACTACACTACACTACTACATAGAGGTAACTGTTGTGGCTCCCTCTGCCTCTGTGTGCTCATGTAATGACTTGTTACACAGGCGAGTCATGAAGCTGTCAACAGAAGTAGACATTAGTGCATCAGATGGTTCATCTGTCCCAGGACACAGCAGATCCCTGATTTAATGCTGCGACTGATGCTTCAGTATTCGCGTAAGGTTAGTCGAGACTCGCAGCTGCTTACCAACCTGTCCACACCTATGCAGTTCCAATTACTCAACTTAGTTAAGGATTTCTTGGGGAAAGAAAGACTGACCTCTAGCTCCTGGCTCCCATACAGGCCACCATTGTTTTGATACCGAAGTTTACTATGGAGTTGGTTTGCATTTCTCCTTCATAACTAGCCTGTGACTGGCCATAACTAGCCTGTGACTGGCCATAACTAGCCTGTGACTGGCCATAACTAGCCTGTGACTGGCCATAACTAGCCTGTGACTGGCCATAACTAGCCTGTGACTGGCCATAACTAGCCTGTGACTGGCCATAACTAGCCTGTGACTGGCCATAAGAGCTCGAACAAGTCTTTACTCGCTGAAAGACCAGGAGCTTTCCTCAGGATCATAGGAGTGACAGAATGTTATGACATACGACCATATGATGTCAAATATCTTAATTAACGGTGGCCCGTGGCCTGGTGGCTAAAGCTCTCGCTTCACACGGTGAGTGTCCGGTCTCGATTCCCGGCGAGGGTTGAAAAATTGGGCGTGTTTCCTTCCACCGGTTGTCTATGTTCACCATCAGTATAAAATGGGTACCTGGGTGTTAGTTGACTGGTGTGGGTCGCATCCTGGGACAAAATTGCACAACCAGCTTTGTCTCAGTGCTGGTGAGGCTCCCATGCACCACCAGCTGTGTCTCAGTGCTGGTGAGGCTCCCATGCACCACCAGCTGTGTCTCAGTGCTGGTGAGGCTCCCATGCACCACCAGCTGTGTCTCAGTGCTGGTGAGGCTCCCATGCACCACCAGCTGTGTCTCAGTGCTGGTGAGGCTCCCATGCACCACCAGCTGTGTCTCAGTGCTGGTGAGGCTCCCATGCACCACCAGCTGTGTCTCAGTGCTGGTGAGGCTCCCATGCAGAAAACCACCAGCCTGCTCATCTTACCCCATGACACCAGCTACCAGTGCTTGAAGCTACCATACCACCACTGTCTCAGTGCACTAGCACCCTGCACACTACCACTGCTCAGCTACCACTACCACCACTGCTACAGTTACCACTACCACCACTGCTACAGCTAACCCCTACCACCACTGCTACAGTTACCACTACCACCACTGCTACAGTTCTACCACCACTGCTACAGCTACCACTACCACCACTGCTACAGTTACCACTACCACCACTGCTACAGCTACCACCACTGCTACAGTCTACCACCACTGCTACAGTTACCACTACCACCACTGCTACAGCTACCACCACTGCTACAGTTACCACTACCACCACTGCTACAGCTACCACCACTGCTACAGCTACCACCACTGCTACAGTTACCACTACCACCACTGCTACAGCTACCACTACCACCACTGCTACAGCTACCACCACTGCTACAGCTACCACTACCACCACTGCTACAGTTACCACTACCACCACTGCTACAGCTACCACCACTGCTACAGTTACCACTACCACCACTGCTACAGCTATCACTACCACCACTGCTACAGTTACCACTACCACCACTGCTACAGCTACCACCACTGCTACAGCTACCACTACCACCACTGCTACAGTTACCACTACCACCACTGCTACAGCTACCCTACCACCTACTGCTACAGCTACCACCACTGCTACAGCTACCACTACCACCACTGCTACAGTTACCACTACCACAACTGCTCAGCTACCACTACCACCACTGCTACAGTTACCACCACTGCTACAGCTACCACTACCACCACTGTTACAGTTACCACTACCACCACTGCTACAGTTACCACTACCACCACTGCTACAGCTACCACTACCACCACTGCTACAGTTACCACTACCACCACTGCTACAGCTACCACTACCACCACTGCTACAGCTACCACTACCACCACTGCTACAGCTACCACTACCACCACTGCTACAGTTACCAATACCACCACTGCTACAGTTACCACTACCACCACTGCTACAGTTACCAATACCACCACTGCTACAGCTACCACTACCTCCACTGCTACAGTTACCACTACCACCACTGCTACAGTTACCACTACCACCACTGCTACAGCTACCACTACCACCACTGCTACAGCTACCACTATCACCACTGCTACAGCTACCACTACCACCACTGCTACAGCTACCACTACCACCACTGCTACAGCTACCACTATCACCACTGCTACAGCTACCACTACCACCACTGCTACAGCTACCATTACCATTACTGCTACAGTTACCACTACCACCACTGCTACAGCTACCACTACCACCACTGCTACAGCTACCACTACCACCACTGCTACAGCTACCACTACCACCACCTCACACTCAATCACTCTGTCTCCATTAACAACATCACCATAACCCCCACTCCAGCTACCACCATCCTCACACCCACCACATCTCCCCCCACCAAAACCTCCCCTACCACGAAGATCACTAACAACCACACCACCACTGACACTACCACAACTACTCCCACGACCACTACTACCACCACTCCAACCCTAACCCCATGAATACTAACACTCCATCATTAAAACCACCACCCCACCACCAACCCCATCAGAACCACTACTATTTCCAACACCACTACCACCACCACCACCTCTTACATCACCACCCCAACCACCACCCCCTACATCACCGCCCCAACCACCACCCCCTACATCACCGCCCCAACTACACCCCCGTCATCCCCACCATCTCCACCACAGTAATCAATAGAAGGTACAGGAAGAAGAATAGACTGGCTTCAACACACGCTCCTCACACACCAGAGTCACACTCATCAATTACCTCGTTGACCAAACCTGTGTCATGGTGCCATGGTGTTGGTGGACTTAATGGTGCTAGGGGGGTAAGGATAAGTGATTGTGATGGTGTGATAGTGCTTGGGTGACAGTGGTGTAGTGATATTGCTTGGTTTATAGTTTTGGGGTGATTGTGGGGTGATTGTAGAGGGGTGATTGTGGTGGGGTGATTGTGATGGTGTGATAGTGCTGGGGTTATAGTGGTGTAGTGATATTGCTTGGTTTATAGTTTTGGGGTAATTGTGGGGTGATTGTGGTGGGGTTTCTGTGGATCGGAGTGGGTTATTACGTATTTACACATGAGCCATTACAATGGCATCCACATTGATGATAACAATGGCAGACCAGTGTGCTGGATGCAATAACAATGACAGACCAGTGTGCTGGATGCAATAACAATGACAGACCAGTGTGCTGGATGTAATAACAATGACAGACCAGTGTGCTGGATGCAATAACAATGACAGGCAAGTGTGTTGGATGCAATAACAATGACAGACCAGTGTGTTGGATGCAATAACAATGACAGACCAGTGTGCTGGATGCAATAACAATGACAGACCAGTGTGCTGGATGCAATGACAATGACAGACCAGTGGGCTGGATGCAATAACAATGACAGACCAGTGTGCTGGATGCAATAATAATGAGAGACCAGTGTGCTGGATGCAATAACAATGACATACCAGTGTGCTGGATGCAATAACAATGACAGACCAGTGTGCTGGATGCAATAACAATGACAGACCAGTGTGCTGGATGCAATAACAATGACATACCAGTGTGCTGGATGCAATAGTAATGAGAGACCAGTGTGCTGAATGCAATAACAATGACAGACCAGTGTACTCGATGCATTAACAATGACAGACCAGTAAGCTGGATGCAATAGCAATGACAGACCAGTAAGCTGGATGCAATAACAATGACAGACCAGTGTGCTGGATGCAATAACAATGACAGACCAGTGTGTTGGATGCAATAACAATGACATACCAGTGTGCTGGATGCAATAACAATGACAGACCAGTGTGCTGGATGCAATAACAATGACAGACCAGTGTGCTGGATGCAATAACAATGACATACCAGTGTGCTGGATGCAATAGTAATGAGAGACCAGTGTGCTGAATGCAATAACAATGACAGACCAGTGTACTCGATGCAATAACAATGACAGACCATTAAGCTGGATGCAATAACAATGACAGACCAGTGTGCTGGATGCAATAACAATGACATACCAGTGTGCTGGATGCAATAGTAATGAGAGACCAGTGTGCTGAATGCAATAACAATGACAGACCAGTGTACTCGATGCAATAACAATGACAGACCAGTAGGTTGAATGCAAAAACAATGACAGACCAGTAAGCTGGATGCAATAACAATGACAGACCAGTGTGCTGGATGCAATAACAATGACAGACCAGTGTGTTGGATGCAATAACAATGACATACCAGTGTGGTGGATGCAATAACAATGACAGACCAGTGTGCTGGATGCAATAACAATGACAGACCAGTGTGCTGGATGCAATAACAATGACATACCAGTGTGCTGGATGCAATAGTAATGAGAGACCAGTGTGCTGAATGCAATAACAATGACAGACCAGTGTACTCGATGCAATAACAATGACAGACCAGTAAGCTGGATGCAATAACAATGAGAGACCAGTGTGCTGGATGCAATAATAATGAGAGACCAGTGTGCTGGATGCAATAACAATGACAGACCAGTATAATAGATGTAATAACAATGACAGACCAGTATAATAGATGTAATAACAATGACAGACCAGTATAATAGATGTAATAACAATGACAGACCAGTATAATAGATGTAATAATACAGCATTGAACAATGACAGACCATATAATAGATCTAATAACAATTACAGACCAGTATAATAGATGAATAACAATACAGACCAGTAAGCATTAACAATACAGAAGATATAATAATAACAATGACAGACCAGTATAATAGATGTAATAACAATGACAGACCAGTATAATAGATGTAATAACAATGACAGACCAGTATAATAGATGTAATAACAATGACAGACCAGTATAATAGATGTAATAACAATGACAGACCAGTATAATAGATGTAATAACAATTCAGACAGTATAATAGATGTAATAACAATGAGACCAGTATAATAGATGTAATAACATCAGACCAAAAGTGTAATACAATGAGAGACCAGTATAAAGATGTAATAACAATGACAGACCAGTTAATATGTATAGGTTGACCACTATAAGTTACTAGTGATGACCTTATCAGTCTCAGATATTAGTGGTCATCATCATTACAAGTATACTTTATAGTGCTACTAATTAGATATTAGTGTTGCTCACGTCTCAGTTACTTAGTGTTGTCTCTCAGTCTCAAGTTACTTAGTGTTGCCTCACGTCTCAGATACTTAGTGTGTTCTCACTCAGTTACTAGTCTGTCAGTACTTAGTGTTGACTCACGTCTCAGTTACTTAGTGTTGTCTCTCACGTCTCAGTACTTAGTGTTGACCTCACGTCTCAGTTACTTAGTGTTGACCCTCACGTCTCAGTTACTTAGTGTTGACCTCACGTCTCAGATACTTAGTGTTGTCTCTCACGTCTCAGATACTTAGTGTTGTCTCTCACGTCTCAGTACTTAGTGTTGTCCTCACGTCTCAGTTACTTAGTGTTGTCCCTCACGTCTCAGATACTTAGTGTTGCTCTCACGTCTCAGTTACTTAGTGTTGTCCTCACGTCTCAGATACTTAGTGTTGTCCTCACGTCTCAGTTACTTAGTGTTGTCTCTCACGTCTCAGATACTTAGTGTTGTCTCTCACGTCTCAGATACTTAGTGTTGTCTCTCACGTCTCAGTTACTTAGTGTTGTCTCTCACGTCTCAGATACTTAGTGTTGTCTCTCACGTCTCAGATACTTAGTGTTGACCTCACGTCTCAGATACTTAGTGTTGTCTCTCACGTCTCAAGTTACTTAGTGTTGTCCCTCACGTCTCAAGTTACTTAGTGTTGACCTCACGTCTCAGATACTTAGTGTTGTCTCTCACGTCTCAGATACTTAGTGTTGTCTCTCACGTCTCAGATTACTTAGTGTTGTCTCTCACGTCTCAGATACTTAGTGTTGTCCTCACGTCTCAGTACTTAGTGTTGTCTCGTACGTTTGCCTCAGTCTCAATATTGTCCCTCACGTCTCAGATACTTAGTGTTGACCTCACGTCTCAGATACTTAGTGTTGACCCTCACGTCTCAGTTACTTAATGTTGTCCTCACGTCTCAGATACTTAGTGTTGCTCTCACGTCTCAGATACTTAGTGTTGTCCTCACGTCTCAGTACTTATGTTGTCCTCACGTCTCAGATACTTAGTGTTGCCCTCACGTCTCAGATACTTAGTGTTGACCCTCACGTCTCAGATACTTAGTGTTGCCTCACGTCTCAGATACTTAGTGTTGACCCTCACGTCTCAGATACTTAGTGTTGTCTCTCACGTCTCAGATACTTAGTGTTGTCTCTCACGTCTCAGATACTTAGTGTTGTCTCTCACGTCTCAGTTACTTAATGTTGTCCCTCACGTCTCAGATACTTAGTGTTGACCCTCACGTCTCAAGTTACTTAGTGTTGACCCTCACGTCTCAGATACTTAGTGTTGTCCCTCACCTCTCAGATACTTAGTGTTGACCCTCACGTCTCAGATACTTAGTGTTGACCCTCACGTCTCAGATACTTAGTGTTGTCTCTCACGTCTCAAGTTACTTAGTGTTGTCTCTCACGTCTCAGATACTTAGTGTTGTCTCTCACGTCTCAGATACTTAGTGTTGTCTCTCACGTCTCAGATACTTAGTGTTGTCTCTCACGTCTCAGTTACTTAATGTTGTCCCTCACGTCTCAGATACTTAGTGTTGACCCTCACGTCTCAAGTTACTTAGTGTTGACCCTCACGTCTCAGATACTTAGTGTTGTCCCTCACCTCTCAGATACTTAGTGTTGACCCTCACGTCTCAGATACTTAGTGTTGTCTCTCACGTCTCAGATACTTAGTGTTGTTCCTCACGTCTCAGATACTTAGTGTTGTCTATCACGTCTCAGTTACTTAATGTTGTCCCTCACGTCTCAGTTACTTAGTGTTGACCCTCACGTCTCAGATACTTAGTGTTGACCCTCACGTCTCAGATACTTAGTGTTGACCCTCACGTCTCAAGTTACTTAGTGTTGACCCTCACGTCTCAGATACTTAGTGTTGACCCTCACGTCTCAAGTTACTTAGTGTTGACCCTCACGTCTCAGATACTTAGTTTGTCCCTCACGTCTCAGATACTTAGTGTTGTCCCTCACGTCTCAGATACTTAGTGTTGACCCTCACGTCTCAGATACTTAGTGTTGACCCTCACGTCTCAGATACTTAGTGTTGACCCTCACGTCTCAAGTTACTTAGTGTTGACCCTCACGTCTCAGATACTTAGTGTTGTCCCTCACGTCTCAGATACTTAGTGTTGTCCCTCACGTCTCAGATACTTAGTGTTGTCCCTCACGTCTCAGTTACCTAGTGTTGTCCCTCACGTCTCAGTTACTTAGTGTTGTCCCTCACGTCTCAGTTACTTAGTGTTGTCCCTCACGTCTCAGTTACTTAGTGTTGTCTCTCACGTCTCAGATACTTAGTGTTGACCCTCACGTCTCAGATACTTAGTGTTGACCCTCACGTCTCAGATACTTAGTGTTGACCCTCACGTCTCAGATGACGAGATGTTTTGCAGAACATATATTATATATAAATGCAATGTACGTGTTCACGGGACGGAAATGTCGTGCCGAATAAGGCACGACGTTTAATAGCGTTGCTTAAATAGCAACACTCTTCTTGCCGAATAAGGCAAGGGAAAATTTGTGTATGAAATAATTTCGCACAAATCATTCTGATCCTAACGAGAATAATATATTTAATTGTGTTTGTTTATTATTAAATTATTGTAAACTTATCTAAAATATATTTAGTTGGATTAGGCTAAAATGAATTGAGCTTGTTATAATAAAGTTAGGAAAGTTTTCTAAGGTTCTTTTGGTACAAAATTATCAATTTTAACATTAATATAAATGAAAAAAATATATGTTTAATCGTATAAGAGAAAATTTTAGAAAGGACTTAATTTTAAATGAGTTCTTGTTAATTGACCAGTTTTACCTATTATTCGGCAAGACCTAAATAACCACGACATCGTAAACTGCCGAAATTCAACGCTGTTAAACAGAAGTCAGCTTGAACAGCTGGAGTAAATATGGAACAGCATTAGCGACCAAAATCAAAGACTAAGGTGAACACAATGTAGCCTGAGTGTGATAGTGCACAGCTAGTTAGCTGTGCTGATCCAAGCTCAGGACAGCTAGCTAGCTGTGCTGATCCAAGCTCAGGACAGCTAGCTAGCTGTGCTGATCCAAGCTCAGGACAACTAGTTAGCTGTGCTGAGCCAAGCTCAGCACAGAAAGGTAACATGACGAGAATATTCTGCAACCATCCACAAGCCAGAAATATATACCTTGCATGGAGTCATTGAGAGATAAAACCCACAAGAATACCAATACACTCTCTGAGTCACCTATAAAGATGTGTAAGGATATACAAAGCCATAAAAGAGTTCTTAGAAGTGACAGAGAGAGAGGCAGCCAGCAGCAGCAGCTCCATACCAGTGACAAGCTACGATAAACCCAGAGAGAGAGGCAGCCCAATACTTCAGGAGATTTACACAAGTTTCTCACAAGCTGGCATGGGTGAACGATCATTACACAAACATCATTCACTCCTCACTTATTAAATTTTAGTTAGATGGAATATTATAAGAATGAGTAATGACACAACAGATGTGACAGAGCTGCAGCCACGTCAGCTACTGGTTAAGTTTGTCTAAATCCTCCTGAAGTTCCCTGACATCTACGTTTGAATCAATTATCTTACCTATTTTCGTGTCGTCGGCGAATTTGCTCATATCACTAGTAATTCCCTCGTCAAGGTCATTGATATATATTATAAACAACAATGGGCCAAACACTGATCACTGTGGAACGCCACTTGTTACAGATCCCCATTCGGATTTAACCCCATTTATGCACACTCTCTGCTTCCTGTTCGTGAGCCATGACTCGATCCATGACAGCACTTTTCCCCCAATGCCATGAGCTGCCACTTTCTTTAACAGTCTCTGATGTGGTACTCTATCAAAAGCCTTACTAAAGTCTAAATAAACAATATCGAATTCTTCATCATGATCAACAGCCTCAAAAGCTTTACTGAAAAAGGTTAATAAATTAGTTAGACAGGAACGGCCCCTCGTGAATCCATGCTGAGTATCATTACCTGGAGTATACCTGGAGAGAGTTCCAGGTCTGTGACCAGGCCCGGTCTGTGACCAGGCCTCATGTTGGATCAGAGCCTGATCAACCAGGCTGTTACTGCTGGCCGCACGCAGTCCAACGTACGAACCACAGCCTGGCTGGTCAGGTACAGACTTTAGGTGCCTGTCCAGTGCCTGCTTGAAGACAGACAGAGGTTTGTTGGTAATCCCCCTGATGTATGCTGGGAGGCAGTTGAACAGTCTTGGGCCTCTGACACTTATTGTGTTGTCTCTCAACGTGCTAGTGGCACCCCTGCTTTTCATTGGGGGATGTTATAATATTAGCTATAATTGACTCTAGTAATTTACCAACAATTGAGGTGAGGCTTATTGGGCGGTAATTTGACGGTAGTGACTTGTCCCCTGCTTTAAAAATAGGAATTACATTAGCCATCTTCCACATATCAGACACTACACCTGTTTGAAGAGATAAATTAAAAATATTAGTTAATGGTTCACAGAGTTCCATTTTGCATTCCTTAAGAACCCTTGCAAAAAGCTCATCAGGTCCCGGCGATTTATTTTGTTTCAGTCGGTCTAGTTGTTTCATAACCATTTTGCTAGTGACTGTGATATTACATAATTTATCTTCTTCAAGTCATTCTATTTAGTTCCATCCTCTCTAAATGTCCGACCCACCTCAACAACCCCTCCTCAGCCCTCTGGATAATACTTTTAAGAACCTCGCACCTCCTCCTAATCTCCAAGCTACGGTTTATCTTCATTATATTCACACCTCACATAATATCAATAAAAATATAAATCTTTTCACAGCGTTGTTCTCCAAAAATTTGATAATAGCCTTCACGTCAGTCAAAAATGTTACTGGAGAACTCATGGCTGACTGATGGATTTATTGAGACTTCAGGCAATATTCTCGTATCAGAAAAGTGCTTGACGTCCAGTGTGAGAGCCTCACCCGTGGCAGGGAGAAGGTGAGAGCCTCACCCGTGGCAGGGAGAAGGTGAGAGCCTCACCCGTGGCAGGGAGAAAGTGAGAGCCTCACCCGTGGCAGGGAGAAGGTGAGAGTCTCACCCGTGGCAGGGAGAAAGTGAGAGCCTCACCCGTGGCAGGGAGAAGGTGAGAGTCTCACCCGTGGCAGGGAGAAAGTGAGAGCCTCACCCGTGGCAGGGAGAAGGTGAGAGTCTCACCCGTGGCAGGGAGAAAGTGAGAGCCTCACCCGTGGCAGGGAGAATGTGAGAGTCTCACCCGTGGCAGGGAGAAAGTGAGAGCCTCACCCGTGGCAGGGAGAAGGTGAGAGTCTCACCCGTGGCAGGGAGAAGGTGAGAGCCTCACCCGTGGCAGGGAGAAGGTGAGAGTCTCACCCATGGCAGGAAGAAGGTGAGAGTCTCACCCGTGGCAGGAGAAGGTGAGAGCCTCACCCGTGGCAGGGAGAAGGTGAGAGCCTCACCCGTGGCAGGGAGAATGTGAGAGTCTCACCCGTGGCAGGGAGAAGGTGAGAGCCTCACCCGTGGCAGGGAGAAGGTGAGAGTCTCACCCGTGGCAGGGAGAAGGTGAGAGCCTCACCCGTGGCAGGGAGAAGGTGAGAGTCTCACCCATGGCAGGAAGAAGGTGAGAGTCTCACCCATGGCAGGGAGAAGGTGAGAGCCTCACCCGTGGCAGGAAGAAGGTGAGAGTCTCACCCGTGGCAGGGAGAAGGTGAGAGTCTCACCCGTGGCAGGGAGAAGGTGAGAGTCTCACCCGTGGCAGGGAGAAGGTGAGAGTCTCACCCATGGCAGGAAGAAGGTGAGAGTCTCACCCGTGGCAGGGAGAAGGTGAGAGTCTCACCCGTGGCAGGGAGAAGGTGAGAGCCTCACCCGTGGCAGGGAGAAGGTGAGAGTCTCACCCATGGCAGGGAGAAGGTGAGAGTCTCACCCATGGCAGGAAGAAGGTGAGAGTCTCACCCGTGGCAGGGAGAAGGTGAGAGCCTCACCCGTGGCAGGGAGAAGGTGAGAGTCTCACCCGTGGCAGGGAGAAGGTGAGAGTCTCACCCGTGGCAGGAGAAGGTGAGAGCCTCACCGTGGCAGGGAGAAGGTGAGAGTCTCACCCGTGGCAGGGAGAAGGTGAGAGTCTCACCCGTGGCAGGGAGAAGGTGAGAGCCTCACCCGTGGCAGGGAGAAGGGCCATCTTTTGGCTACCAGCTATGAAGAAAAATTCCTATATGTTAGAATCAAACCCAATAAGGTTCAAACATACATCATTTGAAATAAAACAATAATGCTAACAAATATAAAAACAAAACATCAACAGGAAGGCATATAAGGGCAAGACTACACGTCACAGTCACGTGACAACACCCGACTCAGTGAAACACACCTGATACTCTACCCAAGCATTAAGATTTTTTACTTGTCTAATTTTTTACTTGTCTAATTAATTATAAATGAATCTAATTTATATAAACCAAAAGAAATATTCCTATTATTTTCAATACTGCTTTTTGTGAAACGTGATTCTATTATATTCCTGTCAACCATGGACTTGCTTGATGCAACTTTCTCAGCATTTTGAAAATCATTTGGATTGTTAAAATCTCAGAGCATTAGATTCTTGTCCACTTCTAATGCTATATTTATGCTGTTTAAATCTTAGTTTAAGACTTTTACCAGTTTGACCGTAATAAACTTTATCACATATTTTAAAAGGAATCTTATAGACACACCTGTCAGCATATTGGGGGGAATTTTTTATCAATTTATTTTACTATATCAAGATTTTTAAATACAACCTTGATATTAAGTCTTAAGAAGAGAAGGCATATCAACTAAGTTTTCATGGTAAGGGAGAACCAGCATATTTTTAGTTGAATAAGGTAGTCTAGAATTCTATAACGTTAACGTCATTTGTGTAGTCGATCAAGGTGGGGTAGCAATGATAAGGCTTCGGAGGCTTTTTACTTTATTGGCGATAACGTGAGGATACACAGGCAGTGTGTTTGTGCCCATGGCCCGGGAGGGCCATGCCCAGCGAGGGAGAGAGGAGTAGGCCTTGTTTACTCTAGAATGCCTGGATGAGAAGTGAGGAAGGAACATGGTGGGGCAGACTGAAGTGGGTATGGGCCTATAGGTGGCAGCATGAATATGGCACAAAATATGAACTCAGCTGGCAGACAGCATAGGCTGTCTATGCAGACAGTACAGGCTGTCTACATTTGCTTGGCCACGCATCACCATGGTCGTCCCCGACCATGATTGGCTATAAAAAAAAACTCGGTCTCTCTCTCGCAGGAACAGGGCACAGAACACAAAATAAAAACATACATATATGCACATGTGGACATGGAAAAAAAATTCCTACAGAGAGGGAAGAAAAAAAAGGTGTGCTTCGTGGTCTAAGACAGTGAGCATTGATGGGCATCACTGCACGCCTTCCTGCGTCTGGACAGATACTGCAAAACAGGAGACATCGCTGTGGCTGAGCTGTGACGTAACAGGGTACGGTCTCCTCTGGAGCGTGAAGCAGTCATCATAGTAGTCGCTGCAGGGTTCACTCAACCTGGGGCACAACCTGCTGGTGCCCTCGAGTGAGGCATCATCAGTAGTTGCAAAAGGACAGGACTTCTTCTGGCAAGTGACTCAGGAGGACATTTCTCGACTGGTACTGTCGCTGGGGCTGTCACTGCTGGGGCTGTCACTGCTCACTGAAGCTGTGACATGAGGCTGACAGGACAGGGCAACTGCTCCTTGACGAATGTCATTCTCTCGACAGTTGAAGTTAGGGCAGAGGATGGTCTAAGCATCCTCAGACTGGTTGTTTACATATAACTGCACCCTGACAGTCTAGGAGGTAAAGTGGAAACGAGTCTTGATGGGAGAATCGTCGTGGGTACGATTCAGCAGGGCATCACGAGCGGCAAACATAAAGAGCTTTCTATGCACAGGGCTCAGACTCTCGTAACTGACGCCTGAACTGACTAATGTCAGCTGTCAAGCGCACGGGTGCGGGGTCACACCGGGTGACAAAGTAACACACATGAGGTGCTACACTGGTCTGCGCACAGAACATACTGTGGTCCACACACAGCTGTGCTCAAGACTACATAGGACACATGGAAAACTGCACACACCTACTACACATGCGGTAGAACATGGCTTACTAGCAAATGACGCTTTTCTGTGCAAAAATTGACACTAAGCCATTCACGAACATGTGAGAACAATGACTGAGAGAAAATAATTAATACACAACATATATCTTCTCTCAAACTTCTCGACAATACTGAAAATAAAATGCTCACTGTGAAAACAGAACACGTGATATCATGTGGTGATGTCAGGCGTGACGTCGTGAGGTGATGTCATGAGGTGACATCATGAGGTGACGTCAGCAGACGTCCAGGGTGATGTCATGGAGTGATGTCGTGAGGGATGTCATGGGGTGACATTGCGAGGTGACATCAGGCAACATCGTGGGTGATGTCATGAAGTTGGGCAGCATAGTGAATGATGTCGTGAAGTTGGGCAGCATCGTAGGTGACATTGTGAAGTCGGGCAGCATCGTGGGTGACTTCAGCAGCATGGTGACGTCATGGTTGATGCGTGTAGCAGACCACAGCGTGGCTTGGGATCTGGCTTGGTAACCTATGTGGCTTCGTCACACCCCACGTGGCTTCGTGATCCACGTAGCTTGGTGATCCATGTGGCTTCTTGGTCACCCCACATGGCTTGCTGCACGTGGCTTCAAGTGACCTCGGGCACTCGGATACACAGCTCTGGCAAGAATTCACAAGGAAATTCACAGAAAAGACGGCAGAGAGGGAGTGGGCAGTAGTGGCATACACTAGAGCGAGCCTGGGTGTTATGGTAGAGCGTGGATGAGTAGGTGATGAGGGAGGATCTGACTGCTTCCTCCTCTCCACCCACACATGCAGAAGATTCTACCACACTGAACACAAAAATCACCACAAACTCAAATCTGCCTTGCTGAAATAGCCGGGCTGAAACACAACAGAGGAACGATACACTGAACACGTGACTTGAACAGCGTGGGACGCTGTGGCATGGAGTCACAGAGACGCCACTATATTTCTAGAATAAATTCGACAAATTCCGGCCTGGAACTTGCTTGTAAATGTGTCTGGATGCTGAGACTTGCAGACACAACATCAGGATAACTTGTTGAGAGATGGATGCTTCTTGTGTAGGGTGATGAAGTGAAGACAACTTCATTCCTCTTCCTTCCCTACTCTGGGCAAACAAACACATCTGCTGGGAGGCACCACTGTCGCCATTTATAGTTAAAGTTGCTTGTGTCGTCGATCAAGGCTTGTGTCATCGATCAAGGTGGGGTAGCAATGATAAGGCTTCGGAGCTTCTTACTTTATTGGCGATAATGTGAGGGTACACAGGCAGTGTGTTTGTGCCCATGGCCCTCTCGGGCCATGCCCAGTGAGGAGAGAGGAGTAGGCCTTGTTTACTCTAGGATGCCTGGACGAGAAGTGAGGAAGGAACATGGTGGGGCAGACTGAAGTGGGTATGGGCCTATAGGTGGAAGCACGAGCATGTCACAAAATATGAACCCAGTTGGCAGACAGCATAGGCTGTCTACAATTCATTGATGAAATCTGAAAAATTTATGAAATAGCAAATGATCTAAAATGCCCAAGAAACTTAATTGATAAATCCTTTAAAATTGCCAGAAATACTTTTTACAATTCAAAAAGGGACAACCAACCTTATTGAATTAAAAATATATTGGTTCTCCCTTACCATGAAAACTTGGTTGATATGTCTTCTCTTTTTAAGACTTTTAATATCAAAGTTGTGTATAAAAATCTTGATATATTTATATATGTAAAATAACCACTGTGAAAAAAATAGTGAAATTCGTGATTTCTCACATTATCAAGGAACTATAAAAATAAAAACTGGTAAAAGTCTTGAACTAAGATTAAAACAACATAAATATAGCATTAGAAGTGGACAAGATTCTAATGTTCTGTTTATTCATGTGAGAGATTTTAACCACTTAATTGATTTTCAAAAGGTCGAGTGCTTTAGTTTACCTGTGTTGATGCTTTAGTTTACCAGTGTTGATGCTTTAGTTTATCTGTGTTGATGCTTTAGTTTACCTGTGTTGATGTTTTAGTTTACCTGTGTTGATGCTTTAGTTTACCTGTGTTGATGCTTTAGTTTACCTGTGTTGATGTTTTAGTTTACCAGTGTTGGTGCTTTAGTTTACCTGTGTTGATTCTTTAGTTTACCTGTGTTGATTCTTTAGTTTACCTGTGTTGGTGCTTTAGTTTACCAGTGTTGGTGCTTTAGTTTACCTGTGTTGATGCTTTAGTTTACCAGTGTTGATTCTTTAGTTTACCTGTGTTGATGTTTTAGTTTACCAGTGTTGATGCTTTAGTTTACCAGTGTTGATGCTTTAGTTTACCAGTGTTGATGCTTTAGTTTACCTGTGTTGATGCTTTAGTTTACCAGTGTTGATTCTTTAGTTTACCAGTGTTGATGCTTTAGTTTACCTGTGTTGATGCTTTAGTTTACCAGTGTTGATTCTTTAGTTTACCTGTGTTGATGCTTTAGTTTACCAGTGTTGATTCTTTAGTTTACCTGTGTTGATGCTTTAGTTTACCAGTGTTGATGCTTTAGTTTACCAGTGTTGATGCTTTAGTTTACCAGTGTTGATGCTTTAGTTTACCTGTGTTGATGCTTTAGTTTACCAGTGTTGAT